>PJEM01004113.1:0-72896 GCA_004023845.1 Helogale parvula
CCCCCCCATCCCTTCAGCTCTCCATAAAGCACAAAAATCAGACCTTGAGGCAGTTGGGTCAAAATTCCTTTGAATGCTTATACCCTAGGGGCGTTTCCTGTTTCCTGTTCTAGTAAGCATTTTCCAGTGCAGGCTGAGGGTTCCTTGAGACTCTCAGAGAAGTTCCTTACTGAAGACTTGAGGGACATGGATATAAACTTAGTTTTCCAAACAATCATTCGTATCACCTTCCCCACCCTCTGGAATTTACATGTCTGCCTCTGGGCTGGTCCTGGAAGTTCACACCTTTTGGCCAAGCCTGATTTCCGAGGTCTCGAGTCCCTGTTCAGATGGTCTGTAGTTTCTCTTTGCTCAACCTCTGCCTGCAGCCCTGGCAGACCATACCTTATGGATGGCCAGTGGGAAATACTACTGAGACGAAACACAGTTCCCGGGGTCTTTAAATCCTCACTTTGCCACCTTTCCGAGAGTGGGAGGCTGGCAGAGAGATGCTGCAATGCTTGATAATCATTTGGCCGTGCGGAAATTTCCAAAGGGAGCTCTTGCCGGTGCTTAAACCCAAAATCCCTGGACACTTCCAAGAGGATTCCATGAATCTAGCACAGAATATCCATTCTTGCACCCAGTGTAGCCCCCCTCCTCTCCATCTTAATCTTTAAAAGCAAAACAGGGGCGCCTGGGTGGCTCTGTCCTTTGAGCGTCCAACTTCGGCTCAGGTCATGATCTCACGGTTCCTGGGCTCAAGCCTCGCATCAAGCTCTGTGCTGACCACTAGCTCAGAGCCCGGAGCCTGCTTCTGATTCTCTGTCTCCTCTGCCCCTCTCCTCTTCATGCTCTGTCTCTCAAAAAATAAATAAGATGTAAAAAAACAAAAAAAAAGACAAATCAAAACCCAAGCCCAGGCCAAGGGTAACTTTTACTTGAAACCAGGAGGGTGAGGGAGGAACACTCTAGATCAGGAGTTGTACATGTTGGCCATCCTGCCCCTGGCAGCTGTGGCTGAATCCCTGAGTACTGTGAGCCAGTGCCTTTCCTTCCCCTGCAGAAGAGCCCGCCTCTTCCCCCCTGGGTGCCCTGGGGGCAGACCTCAGAGGAGGTGTCTTGGAGAGCCCAGAGGACACTCAGTATCCAGGTGTTCACTTTAAGCATCTTAAGAATATTTTATATATAAAACAAACACCCTTTCCGTCTTAGTGCCACCAGTGGCCCATCTCCATCGACTGGATGGAGAAGGGGAGACTGCCAGTGCTCTCCTCCGTCTTGCGTTCATCTCCTTTGATGTGGTTGACCCCCCCACCCCCCAGTCCATTTCACGATTGTGGGTGGATAGCAGAGGGCAGTCTGGAGGCAGTCCTGTGTGAATCCGTGGTGAGCTTTCTGTTGGTTTTGTTTTTTCTTTTTGTAACTCCTAAACCAGCAGGTGTTTGGAAATTAGGGAAAAAATTAATTTCTCACCAACGGTTGCTGTTACAGTTAAATCAATAAAGATCTTGAGTATCACCTTGTGTTTTGAGTTTGTAAAATTTCAGGTGACCCATTTAGAGGGTCTTGACTGGTGAGGTCGATGGACACAGATGGTCAGTTACCTCGAGTATTGGTTCTCAACATCCATGGTGCCCTTTTCTTTGTCTGGCCTTGTATATGCAGTGAGGTGATGTGTCCCTTTCCTCGGAGCTTGGTGGTGACAGGTGCTGGTAGAGCTGGACACAGGGAAGACCCTGTCCAGGCACCAGCCCCTCAGAAGCTCAGACAACAGCTTTTCCTTTTTCTGAAGTTCTGAAGAGGGCTGCCCATGCCCCCAGGGGCACCTGTTAGGAATGTGCCATATCTGAGGTCTTAAGCTAGGCTGTGCTGCTGTGTTATTATTAATCCAGGAAGCCTATTAATACCAAGAACAAAATCCTGCTGTGTTCTAGGTGTGAACAGAGTTCGCAGGAAAAAAAGCAGTGAACTTGAGGAAGCGTTCTCCCATCGGGACAGCGCTGAGGTTTAGTTCAAGGGCTTCAGAGTGAGAAGGCCTTGAACTCCGGCCAC
This sequence comes from Helogale parvula, assembly GCA_004023845.1. Lineage (NCBI taxonomy): Eukaryota > Metazoa > Chordata > Mammalia > Carnivora > Herpestidae > Helogale > Helogale parvula. Next base: position 2,035 of record PJEM01004113.1, read on the forward strand.
ACTGCTTAGAGGCCTCACCCTGTCCAGCAGGATCCTCTGCTGTAGGCTAGGGTTAGGGACTATGACTTTCCAGGGTGGCTGCGAGGCTCGGCTAGGCTTCCGGAAAGCACTTAGCTTAGCCTAATGCCTGATTTGGGAAGAATTCAGTAAAGGACCTGAGCTCAGCACAGTTGGTGTGGCGACCAGAGGTCAGCCCGTTGGGCCACATTTCCCTTGGCAGTAAGCGGGTCTGGGCGTGGAGCAGGCTGCAGTCACCACCTAGCCCTGGGACCTCCGGAAGGACTGAATCTTAAGGGGAGACGGGGCCAAACCATTTTGATAGTGCTTCACACATCCTTTGCTTTGCTCAAAGGCCGGTAGAATGTTAACTTCAAAGGCAACTTGGGATGGGAGCGATCAGGGCCTTGCCCCCAAGAATGGGAGACTGGAGAAGGAGACAGACTCCTAATGGTGCTGCCAGAGTCACTGCCGCTTCCCACATCCTGTGTCACCCATGCTTCTGCTTCTCTCCCTTTTAGTCGTCCTTTTTTTTTCCTCCACTCCTGCGTACTTCTCCCATTTTCCCCAGTCAGCTACCAGCTTGGCACTGCTCTAAGTACTATAGGCCTTTGCCTTGAGAGCAAGTTCAGATCACTGTAAAAGCCCCTTCCGGGCCCCCAGGTTAGGTCTCAGTTTTTAGAGACCGTATTTCCTCTGGTTCAAAGCCTTACTGCAGGGCCCAGAGCATGAAGCAGCGTTGCTAAGCTTGACCCCGAGTGCCTCTGGCCCAGCAGCAGGCTGACCCATGGCAGACAGGCCCAGTGCCAAGCTCTCAGCAGCGGTCAGCCCGCCTCTGTCTCCGCACCTTGTCCATGAGGTTAGTTGGGAGCCAGTAAAGCTGCTAACTATAAACGCTCCCACAAGCTGTGGCCGCACACTGCTTGAGCTTCTGCTTTCCTGGCCCTAGCTGTTGAAGAAATGTTGCGCACCTATCTAGTAAGGAAGGTGCTCTAAAGCCTTCGGATGGGATTTTTCCCTCCCAAGAACTTCAGTCTGGTAGTGAAATTGGGTCCAAACGTTTGGACCCAAAGTCGAGGCCTTGACCTAAAAGTAGAAGGACAAAAACCTCCAGATGCTATTCAGGACAGGGTCCCTGGGGCTCCAAGGACCAGAGCTGATTTTTTCTTTAATGTTTTATTTATTTTTGAGAGAGAGAAAGAGACAGCGTGAGCAGGGGAGGGTTAGACAGAGAGGGAGACAGAATCCAAAGCAGGTTCCGGGCTCTGAGCTAGCTGTCAGCACAGAGCCCGACGCGGGGCTCAAACCCGTGAACCGTGAGATGATGAGCTGAGCCGAAGTTGGATGTTTAACCGACTGAGCCACCCAGGCACCCCCAGAGCTGAATTCTTGACAAAGCCACTCCCAGCTGTGGTCAGGCCTCCAGGCCACTGGGTGCTGTCACCTAGGAAAATGGATGGACTGAAAGGTGGCCTCCCCAGGCCTCCCCAACCCCACTGCTTTCTGAGTGGATTCAGATGCAGAATCGTGTTGTGACTTGGGATTGTGGTGAAGGCAGGTCCGTTTCCATTCCCGGAAGTGAGCAGCTGGACCAGCCTTGTTGCTGAATCAGGGCTTCCGAGGTTTCTCCAGCCCAGGCCTTGCTCTGGCTTATCCAGCCTAGGCCGGGATTATTACCTTGGCTCAACCAAGGCTGCGACTGAGTCACGTGTAAGGTCAGGAGGGCTTCCCACATGATGGGGATCATGTTCCTGAAGCACAAGGGGACAGGCTTCTTGGGAATGTAGAGCAGCAGAACTACTATAAACCCTCATTCCCAGTAAAATGCACACCCCCCCCCCCCCCCACCAAACAAAAATAGCTCCTGTTTGGGCAGTGCTTAATGAGATCACCTAAAAGAAAAACTGAATCACTGCCTTTGGGGTCTTTTTATCCAAAAGGCAAAGATTTTGCTCCCTTTTTGTGGTAGCGCTTCCTACAAGAAAGCTTGGCTTCTTTCTGCTGGGCTGCAAAGCAGAACCCGAAAGGCAGCCTGAGCTGATAAAGGTTGGATAAATGGGGTACAGCAGGGCCAGGGCTCAGCAGGCCTCCCGCTGTAGAGGAGGGTGGGGATAAGGCCCAGAGGCTGGTCCAGGACTTAAGGCCCATGGCTCTTCTGGACCCGCTAACAGACATTTTACAGGAGTGCGTCAGGATCCACTCACTTTCATATTTCAGGAAGAGGTTGGGAAAGGAATTCCTCACCTGAGGTCACACGGCTTCTCAGTGGCTGGGCTGTGACCCTGAGCCAAGTTAATTCAAGTCTTAGGCTGCTTCACCCCGCTGGATGGGAAGCTCAGAGGCCTCATTCACAGCACAGAGTGAGAGACTGAAGTGAATTGTCACCAGCTTTAATAGACCCGGGTTGTGTCTGCCTGAGCAGGCTCCGCTCCTATGGTCCAGCGTGACCAATTCGGAGTTCCTGCCTCTCCCTTCCAAGGCACCAGCTGGCCTAGGAGGGCTTCACAATGGCTTTATTGTTTGTGCAACTCATTAGCAGAGACCCACTCCAGGGAGCCTCTGGACAAAGCCAACAGATTGCCACTGGCCAGCCTGAAAGACGCAGGGGCTCCCCTAAACCAGCCAGACGCAAGAAGAGCCAACTCTTTATTTTTTTAATTTTTAAAAAATTTTTTAAGTAGGCTTCATGCCTGGTGCGGAGCCCAACACGGCGTTTGAACTCCCGCCCCTGAGATCAAGACCTGAGCTGAGATCAAGAGTAGGACGCTTAACCAAACTGACTTGAGCCACCCAAGCGCCCCTTGAGCCAACGGCTTTTCATTTAATACAGTGAACTCAGTCTTGGCAGGGGGCAGGAGTGGTCAAAGACCAGTGTTGAGAATACATAAAAGTTACAGATCCTCTGTCCCACCTCAAACCTGAATGCACATATGTCCCAACTTTTGCATATAATTTCTGGGGGTTCATAGGTTAAAGAGTCAAGTAATGAACCCTTCACTAGTGCTTTTACTCACCACTATCTCTTCAGTAAAGAGAAAACCCAACAAGCCTGCTCTCACAGGCTTGCCCTCTCTCCTGACAGCAGCCTCTGTGTTGAGCCAGACTCCACAGAGCCTTCCTTTACAGAGGGGGCGCCCTTCCTCCTCACATCCGGCAGGCAGAGCAACCTTCCCCCCTTCTCTCTTTCTCCTCACTGGATTAGATGGCTCTCGTGTCTTCTAGAACCTTCCCAGCTTCCCAGAGTACAGCAAATCCAGCTACCTCCAGGATCTCCTCAAAGGCACCCACATTCTTCCACAATCATGTCCTTGTGATGTTCTAGAAGGACCCTGCCATTGTCTACATACAGCATGCTCAATGGCTTGGTCTTCACCGGGGCGCAGCAGGTGGAAGGGACTCGGTGCGGCTGGTATCGTTTCAGCAGACTCTGGGGACGGAGGAGGGGGGAAGGGAGTTAAAATCCGTTTCTGGATACCAAAGCAGAAGAAAATGGTTTTCATAAGAAATCAGCATGCCAACGCATCACCAAGTCTAACACGCAAAGTAACTTTACAGGCTGTTTAAAAAAATAAAGAGCTAACCAGAAGATTCTAAAAGCTGTTTCTGTGTAGGGCAGCAGCAAACGTACATGTCCTTCTATTGTGCTAGCCTAGAGTGCATACCCATTCCAAGAAGCTCCTGGTTTAGTTCCAGAAACATGAAGCAAAAGAGAGTCATGTGGAAATTCTTGTGGGATTTGCTTTGTTGCCCAGGGAAGGGCAAATGGAGTCAATAGGAGAAAAGGTAGCAATCCCTCAGCACTCTGGAACAGGGCCCTGTCCCTGGGGTCCAGTGAAGTCTTTTCAGATCCGAGTGTCTGTGTTGCTGGTTGGGACTGTCCAGGTCTCTGCGGGCCCCCTGAATCATGCAGCAGGTAGATGACCGAAGTCCCTGGAAAGGCTCAGGCCTCCGCCAGTGCTTCCCATGCATGAGCTCAGCTCACATGCCCCCCAGAGGCTCTGAACCCCAATATCAGGGCCACCACGTTAGGTTCTTTTCTCTGTTCTCGCCCTCTCATTCTCCCTTTGCTTTCCTCCACCACCTTCTAGACATTAGGCTGATTCGTAGGGCACCTGGTGGTAGCCTCAGGCCTTCTTTACTGCAAAAAACCCTCCTCTTTGAGGCAGCAAGAGTACAGTGGTGGAAACAGTATTACCCAACCGTGGCCCCATAAACGTGGCCCCCATGTCATCAGCGAATCACAGACTTCTAGTAATGACAATACAACATCACATGTTCCAGTTTTCTGCCCACAGATATACATGCATGTACGTATCCTCTCATTTACACCTACAACATTCCTATGAAGCACAGCATTGCCATCTCCATTTCACAGGTGGTAAAACTGAGGCTCAAAGAGACTACACAATTTGGTCAATATCACACAGCTAATCTGTAAGAACCAAATCCCGGTTTATTCCAAAATCCAGATTCTGAACTCCCTTCCCTAGAAATCAGAGTGAGGAGAAGCTGAGACCTTCTAGTCTATATACCTGCCACCCCTAAGTTTACGAAAGACAAGGAAGAAGTCCTAAGGAAGTAAGATGTTCAAGGTTACCCAGCAGGACATGACTCTACATAAGCCCTCTGAGGCTGGTGCCACTGGTCATCACTATATCCCAGCCCAGCAGCTGGCACACTGTTGGTGCCTGAATAAGAGAACGAATGAACAGCAACGGAGTAGCAGAGTTCGAGTCCCTTCCCCTGATCCGGCAGAATGGCCACCCCACCCACAGAGCGCGCCGCCGCGCCTCCCTCCCCTCCCCTGGCAGGGCCCGCACCTGGATGTACGCGTGGTTGGTGGGATGGAACTCCTCCCCCACTGGGTTAGGACACTCGCCCTCACAACGGTAGGCATTGTACTGCTTGGGGTAGATGATCCAGGAACCCCATCCAATGAGGTTGAAGTCCACCTGGAACTTGACCTTCCGGCACAGCTGGCTTCTGTCCGGCAAGGGGTGCCGGCGTTGCCTCCTGCCCCTCTCCTGGGAGAGCTGTCCCTCTCGGGCCCGCCAGGAGCTCTCCGCCTCCCAGAGCAAGGTGGAGCCACCCAGCCGCCTCTGCTCTGGGGAGACGTTGGAGTAGAGCATGAGGAGCGCACTGGTGACCGGTGATGTGGGAGGTGGCTGCAGACACTCTCCGGCCAAACTGGACATCTGCTCCGCCAGCTCCCCAGGGTGCTTTAGCCACTTGGAGAGTGGCCTGGTCACCTCCAGGACCATGTTGTCTGAGGAAAAGGTCACCTGGGACAGAGGGACAGTGAACGAGTCCATTCGAAAACGCTCCTGGCACATGGCTAGGTCCTGCTCTGTGTCTGGCTTTAGCTGGTGGAACATCTCGACGGAGAGCAGAACGCCAGGGGGAAGGTCCACAGGGCCAGGCAGCTGCAGCCGGAGCTCGGCCCACACCAGATCCTCCGCCTGGCTCAGGAAGGAGAAGTCAAAAGCAAAGGTCCAGTTCTGCCCATCCACATCCACATCTGGGGGGGAGAAACCAGGAAGGAAGCAGGGTGAGTGGGGGCCCCTGCAGGCTCGCCAGAACTCGTCTTGCAGCCTTCACCTGACAGGGACCCTCTCAATCCTCACTCCAACCCTACCAGTTGGGACTGTGGAGTCCATTTTAGTCCAATTTGAATCGAGGCTCAGAGCGGCTAAACAATCTGCACAAGGTGGCAAAGCCAGTAAGTGACCCAGATCTGCCCAACCGCAAAGCCCAAACACCAAATCCTGGCTCTGCTGTTCCCTCCAAGACTCACCGCCCCTCACCCCCCCTGCTTCCCCTCGCAGCCAGAGAACGACTGGTAGAAACTGGACTCATCCTCCCTGCTCTTTGGCCAAACCCTGAGCTTTCCAACCTAAATGCTGGGCTTCCACCCACCCCGTGACCACCCTCTCTTCTACCTAGTCCTAAAGACGGAGGCAGAAACTTCTGGAGTTTTTGACAACCTTACACAGGGTTCTGTAGGCATTCGCAGCACCACTTTGCACTGACCTGGCAGTTTCCCAACCAGTGGGCTTTCCACCTACCACAGGGTGCTCCTCACCGCCCCCTGTCGGGTCATTCACATGCCTGGGGCAGACACAACAAGCACACACACAGCCCAGCCTGGTCCCAGCCCCCTCCCCAAGATGTCAAAACCCACAATGGATGAAACAGAAGGGGGAAGCATGTTCCATTCACCTTAGTCCTGGACTCATTTGGTCCAATATCTGGGAATAGCACATATTTGCGCATTTTCAGGTCACCTAAATGTGACCTTGAACTTGTTTCAAGCCTAGTTTCCTCCCCTTTTCGATGGGAATGGTCACGCCCTGCCCATCTCTGCCTTATCACAAGCATTCATGGAAGTAAAGAGGGTTGACCACTAAAGGCGCCTGAGTGGCTCAGTCAGTTGAGCATTCAGCTTCCAGCTTTGGCTCAGGTCATGATCCCAGGGTTCATGGGTTCGAGCCCCGCGTCAGGCTCTGTGCTGACAGCTAGCTCAGAGCCTGGAGCCTGCTTCAGATTCTGTTATCTCTCTCTGACCCTCCCCTGCTCACACTCTTGCTCTCTGTCTCTCAAAAATAAAGAAAAAACATTAAAAATTAAAAAAATAAAAAAGAGGGTTGACTGTTGCTAAATAAAAGTCAGGGATTATTCCTTAGGATAAAAACAGTAACTCTTTTTCTTGAACAGATCTCAAGGGTAGCGATGGTCCCAGGTTTAGGTCCACTCTGGGCAGACCACACGACAGTTTTACTTTTTTTTATTTCCTCCTAGAGCATCTTTGGTGAGCCCGTGAGTAAATTTCCCTGAGAAATCCAGCCTGTATTGAAGGAAGCGGTCCCGTTTCAGCCTCCTGGCAGCATCTCCCCAGCCCTCCCCAGCCTCCCTATTTCACTTAATTTCCACTTCCCTCCTCATTAGCACCTGCAGGGGGCAATAACCGGCCCCAGGCTAGCAGCTCTCCCCGGAGGTGTGGGGAGGAGGCCCTGTTACCCATTGCCCACTGCGCCCCCTGGACCCCTGGGGATTCGATGGGACGTGTAACCACTCCGGCCACCTGCACCAGGAGTCACAGACTTTTTATCTCAAGTATCCACAAATGGCCTTTTACAGGAAGACATTCCAGCTCAGGGATCAGGAGCAGGGGCTCTTGTGCCTCCTGTGGTGATTCAGATTCTACCACTTGCTGTTTAACACTGGGCTGGTTACTTTCCTTCTCTGGGCCTCAGTTTCCCGCTTTGTAAAAGGGAGACAGTGACAGTATCCACCTCACAGAGGTGTTAGGATTCGCTGATATAATGTGCATAGTGTTTGGCCCAGCACAACCGAAGTGCAAGAGATGTCGGCTGTCATCAACCACTTCCTTGTTAGTGCTGACGTCCAAGGTTAGAAATCAAGGTGTCCGGATAGGGAGTGAAAGACCTGGACAGAGAGGCAAAGTCATCTGTTACCAGGAAGGACAATGTGTATGGAGTGCTCCTTCCCAGAGGTGCAGCCTTTGACTCCTTGACCCCACCCCCAGCCAAGAGCTCCTTGGGACATAGTGCTGGAAGGTTCTTTGAGATCTGTCTCTGGTTCTTGTTAAGATAGAGGTGCCTAATGTTTTGGGGGTCACCGATGCCTGCTACAAGCCATAAATGCTCTCCCCAGGAAAGAAAGCATCTCCCACTTGTACAACAGCTGTGATTGTTGATATCAGGTATCAGGAAAGGGTTCATGGACACCCTGAAACCTAGCCACGCAATTCAAGAGAGTGGGGCACGCAGGCCCAAGTGATATTCTTAACCCACGTCCCATTCTAAAGAATTTTTAAAAATTTATTTGAGAGAGAGAGAGAGAGACGGTGTGAGCCGGGGAGGGTCAGAAAGAGAGACACACACAGAATCTGAAGCAGGCTCCAGGCTCTGAGCTATCAGCAGAGCCTGATGAGGGGCTCAAACTCACAAACCGCGAAATCATGACCTGAGCCGAAGCCGGATGTTCAACCAACTGAGCCACCCAGGCACCCTGATCCATGTCCCAAAGAAGAAAGTGGTTGGACTGATGCCCGTGGGGTTCCCTCACTCTCAAACAGGGTGCTGAGGCTGAGTGGGGATTTGGGGCTCTGTGGGAAAGGAGGGTGTGGGGATGACACTAAGGGTCCACTTGACATTATAAACTGGCAGTTTATTGCCACTGATTGCTTGTCTCTTTAAATCCTCCCGCCATTATCACCGTTTTACAGATGAGAGAAAACTGAAGGTCAGAGACTAGGCTGCTTCAGCAGCCACAGACGAAGAGGCAAACCCAGTTTGATTAGACTTCAACACCCCATTTCCCGCTTTACTGGGGCAGCAGGGAAATGGCACTTAGATGATCCCTTCTTCGCCAGTGTCCCTCCAGGCAGGCTCTTCTGGCTCCTTTCAAAAGCTGAAGCCAGTTCACAACACTGTGAAGGTACTTAAATATCACCATACACTTAAAAAAAGTAAAACGGAGGATTTTGTCATGTATATTTTGCTGCATTCACACACAAATGAGGCAAAAAGAAAGCCAGTCTCCTGTTTTACAAAAGGGAAAACTAGATATGCAAGGGACACACCGGGAAGCAGGGTTTGAGGAACCTGAAGCTGGTTTTCCAGTCTCCCAGACTCTCAAACCACCACAAATCTTCTGGAACTCTCCAGAAGGAGAGAATGAACTGAAGAAGGGGACCCCCTGCCCCTTTGCCCAGCCTCCTCCCCACACCAGCTTTCAGGTAGAGGGGCTGAGCGGAGCACTCCGGTAAGTTTCTAGCCGGCTGGGTGTACCTAAGTCTAGCTGATCCCCAGATGACCCTTCAAGAGGGGTCATCGGCTGTCTGACCCCAGACATGGCTGGCCAGTGAGCTAAGAGCCCCCGCCCCCCAACCCTGACCAAAGGGCTGGCGGGTGGCCAATTAGATCAAATGATCGGATGTGGATTGCGCCGCAGCGTGGGGGAAGGCCGTCTGGCCCCAGCCGGCAGAGGGAGGCACAGGCCGGCGCAGGGCGGCAGGGGTCTGCCCCCGACCCCAGGAGTCAGGATGTGGATTGCAAGGAGCAAGGCGACCCCGTGGAAGGGTCCCCTCTCCTCAGCACCCACCTGCCCGTTGCACCCGATGCCCGGAACGCCCAGCCCGGTCTCCGAAGGTGAAACTCCCGCGTCACCATGGTCGCTGAGCGTTTCCCCCATCCTAAGCTAGGCCCGAACCCGGTACCACTCGAGACACTGGCACCTTCCCAGCCTGGACTTGAGTCCCCAAGCCTGCCTCAGTTCCCGACTTCGGGGCACCCCACCTCTAGTCCCAGATCTCTGAACTCTAATCCCTGATGTTTGTAACGTGCTCGACGCTGGGTTTCGAACCCGCGGCGCCCATTCACTATCGCGTGCGAAAAGAAATTGGACAAAATGTATGTGGCAAAAATAACGATCATTTATTACCGTGTCTGGTGTTGTGCTAAGCGTTTTATGTGCGTTTTCGCGCTCGCCACAGGTTTATAAGGGAGGTACTGCTGTCCCATTTCACGAAAGCGCAAACCAAGGCGCCCAGAGGTCACGTAGTTTAACAAGACCTTGTCGTCGAAGGGCACAATCGGGCTCCCACCCTCCAGTACTGCGCTCTACCCACCCTGAGCCAAGGCCCAGAGCGCAGAGGTCTCTGCCCGGGTCCCTCCCCGATGCCAGAATTACCCCCCCCCCACCCCCGAGCGCCGATCCGGTGCCACTTCAGACGTGGACCCCGGTTGCCCCCTTCCAGCGCAGAGCGCCCTCAGCGGCGAGATCCTCAGCCCGGGGCCACCCTCCCGCAGCACCTCCCAGCGCCCTTCCGGAGTCCCGAGGCGCCCCCCGGTGCCAAGTGGGACGGCGCAGCCTACCTTGCGCCTGCAGGCTGCGGATGATGTCCGCCCGGGGCAGCGGGTCGCGGTAGAGGCTCAGCATGTACGCTAGAGGGGACGGCGACGAGGGCTGCCCCGGCGCACGGAGGGGCACCGGGACCACGGTCGCGGCGCCCGCCTGGAGCAGGGCCCACCAGGCGTGCAGGAAGAACCAGTGCAGGCAGGGGGCTCGCATGGTGCGCGGGCTGGGCCTGGAGCGGCGCCTCAGCCCCTTTTATCCCGGGCCTTCGCTGCCGCCACGCCCCCTCCCTCCTTACCCGGCTGGGGGTAGGGGGGAGCCTTGAGATCCTATACCTTCCCTGCACCCAGAGGGGTGGTCCCTGGAGGGACCACCTGCTGCGGGAGGGCCAGACCTGAGCCTGGGAGGGAGGAGACCCACTAAGCTGGAGGAGCCCTTAGTTTGCGCGCTTGGACGCACTGGCACTCTGCTACTTTAGACACTACAGGCCATGTTTCTGAGGCACTGGCAAGCTTGTCCCCCGCAAACTGTCAGGTCAGACTTGTGGCTGCCTTGCTCGGTTTTTCGTAGGATCCCTGACCTTTCCTGTTTCTCCAGGCTCCAAATGGATGTCTGGCTCAACAGCAGGAGGTAGGGAATGGCGGTGCACCCTAGGGGTTCTCAGGCCACGTGAGGCCACTCTCTGTCCTGAGATGCTTCCCCCACCCAGCCTGGCCAGGTGCAGCCTTCAGGGACACTGCCCAGATGGGCTCCTGGAGCATTCCTGGCCTTACCTGGCAAGGCCTGTTTGGATGGCTCTGGGAAACGAGTGGATGGGGGTACTAGGAGTTGCTGGAACCAAGAAGGTGAGCACCAGAGGAAGGCCTCTGGGGACCTGCTTCAGACAGGGAAGGAAGTGCTCCCCTGGAGAAGTGCCCAGGCTGGAGGATGGACTTCACCATCACAAAGGGGAAGTAAGTGTTCAGCAAAGCCGGAGCCTGGGGCAGCGCTAACAGGGTGATCCTGGCCCCCGAGAGTGGAGCACGTGTGGTGGGCATCAGACTCTTCCCTTCACAGGGGGTGTCACCCCAGTGATTGCAGGAGAAAGGTGTCTGGTGTTATCCATGTCCTTCAGTCCCTGTCTGTCCTGGCATTTGCCCCCAGGGGGACCTGGGTTTGAGCTCACGGCCTCTTATTTCCTTTCTCAGGCCCCTGCTTTCCTTATCTGCAAGGGAGTGATCCTTGTCTGGCCTCCCTTTGGGGTACAGTCACATCAGAGCTGGAAGTACCTGTAAAGAAATATAAATCCCTGCCCCTTGTCAGGCCCCAGCGGCTTTCCTCCACACAGGAGGGTCCTTCCCCTCCCCCGCCCCCAACCCGCTCCTTTCTTAGCCTTGACAGGCACATTAGCAGCTGCCTGGCATTTACTGAAATGCTCTGTGCCAGCCCCATGTGCAGGCCTTTCCCAGGGCGCTTGGGTTCCAAAGAACCATAGGATGGGCCCAGAGCCTACGGAGAGTGGAAGGAGGCCCCAGCAGGCTCAGCCCGGAGCTGCAAACTTGCGGGGGAAGGCAGGGGGAGCGGAGCTGGCCCATCCAGCAGGAAGGGACCTCCCCGCCACTGAGAGGAGAGGTGGAGGACAGGGGGCACGGGGGAGCTGCACACCATGGGACCAGGACAGTCTGCTCAGCCAGCAGCTTTTAGTTCCTTAAAGCTAGGGACCGCCTTGTTTGTTGTGTCTTTACTGTTATAGTTGGGGCCCAAAAGATCTTTGCTAAATGAGTAAATCAGTGAATGGTACTGTGTCCGGACTTGCCTGAAGAGAAGTATCACCTGGATGTTTGTTAAACTATTGATTCCTGAGTCCCACGCCTGACCTCTAGAATTAGCATTTGGGGAGAGGGCTTGGCCATCCACGTATTTAACAAGCACCCCATGATCCTTACCAGACAACTTTGAGAACCTGGGTGGCCTGGGGTTCTAGTCACAGTTTGGACCTCCCCCACTGTTCCTCAAGTTCAAGTCTCTTATCTATAAAACATGACTGGAGATCCCTCTTCCGTACAGATTAAATGAAACCAATGTGAAAGTGCTTCATGAGCTCTGAAACCTGGTGTATTTGAAAATCCTTCCTTAGGCATGTGGATATTATTTTTGCTGTTGTTCAACTTTCCCAGCCTGGGGCTTGCTGGCTCTGCATCGTCTGTCCCAGCTCTGGCATCAGACCCTTCCCCAGAGGCAGAAGCCACCCCCCCACCCAGACGCAGGCTATGAATATGTAAATAAAAACCAATGACAGATTGTGGCTAGTGCAATGGGAGCCCATGACAAGGACCTGGGAACCAAGAATGGCAACACAGGGGAGCGCGTATAGCTAGACAGAGGTACAGAAGTCAGCCTCTCCAAACCCACATCTCCCCAGTCCCCACGTGACCTAGAATCCGGGTGGTGTCTGTTTAAATAGGGACATTCAGCACAGAGCAGGCTTACCCACCAAGACTGGGAAAGGAGCAACCAAAAAGATATATCTGCTTCTCATAGTGGACCAGAAGCTCCTTGAAATTAAAGGGAAAGCTTTATTGTCCTGTGTCCCTTGCACCATGTGACCCAGAGGGGATGCTCAATAAATGTGTTAGCGAACGCGACCGATTATGGCAACAGCTGACCTTTACTGAGCCCTCCACGCAATTGGCGTTCTGCTAATCATGGCACTGATTTTATCATCAACCACTTCAGAGATGAGAAAACAGAGGCTCCGAAGGAACACGGTAATCGGCTCAAGGCCACAAATGTACAGGTGAGGCGTGAAGGGCAGGTCTCCGCTGAATGGGCGCTCTTAGCTCTATTGCTTCCCCATAGATGAGAGGGAGAACGTGTGCCTCGTACTAGGACTTAAAAACCTCTCAAAGTCTTCTCTTTCCCAGGGCCCCGGAGCTGCAGACAGAGCTCATTTCTGATGTGTATTGGCCCAGAGCCACGTAGAGGCCTGGGATGGCTCTCTGGCCAGCGTGAGCGACACTGTCAAAGCCCATCCGTCACTGATGGTTTCTGCAGCTCCGGCACCCCGGAAGAAACTGCATCTGTCACCTCTTCAGGACAAAGGCGAACAGTCCTTCTTCTCATTTTTTAAGGGTATTTGTCCGTCCAGGGTCGGTGTCCTACAAGAATGACTAGAAATGCCCTCTTCCCAGGCAGGGAGTGACACCTTCTTGCTTCCTTGCCCCAGACGGACTGGCCGACAGATTACCTGACCCGGGAGATAACCTCTCAGGGTCCTCCCAGCCAACGGGAGGATGGGGAGCAAAGTCCCTCGAAGTTCTTGAATGCTTTCCGTCAGGTTGTTCCAGACCCTCCGTCTACATGAGCAACGTATGTGGCGTGGTTAAGTGCTGGGGCCTGAGGTCAGGCTGCCGGGAGGCAGAGTCGGGGTCCCTCTGTGTCCCTGAGGGTATTAGACCAGTCACTTATCACCTCGGAGCTTCAGCTCACTCCGCTATAAAATGGAGATAAGGAATAGATAGCATCTCCTTGACAGGAATGTTGTAAGTAGGAAATGTGTGTAAAGTGCATCGCACCCGTAGCATCCAGCAGTTTGTGTATTCATTCACTGAACAAACCTGGGTCTCTTCTAGCGAAATCTACAGCAGGTTAAGAGAGCTAGAGTCTTTCAGGGGGCTCGGCAGGAAGGCGTTTCAGTTCTGCACGTATTTAATAAGCATTTCCTCTGTGCCAGTGTGACATTGGCTGTCTTCACTTTCCCAGCACACGTCTGCATGTCATACGCCCCTTTTTCTGCTTGCATGTTTCCATCTTAGCCTCCTGGTGAACTCAACTACCAGACACAGCTTAAAACTCCCTTCCACGGGGTGCCCGGGTGGCTCAGTCAGTTAAGCTTCTGACTTCAGCTCAGCTGAGGTCATGATCTCGCAGTTCGTGGTTTCGAGCCCCGTGTCAGGTCTGTGCTGACAGCTCAGTGCCTAGAGCCTGCTTTGGATTCTGTGTCTCTCTCTCTCTTTCTGCTGCTACCTTGCTCATGCTGTCTCTCTCTCTCTCTCAAAAATAAATAATAAACAATTAAAAAATTTTTTATTTATTTTTGAGAGACAGAGAGAGACAGTGAGAGCAGGGGAGGGTCAGAGAGAGAGGGAGACACAGAATCTGAAGACAGACTCCAGGCTCTGAGCTAGCTGTCAGCACAGAGCCCGACGCGGGGCTCGAACCCACGAACCGTGAGATCATGACCTGAGCTGAAGTCAGATGCTTAATGGAGTGAGCCAACCAGGCGCCCCAATAAACAATTTTTTAAAAGTCCCTTCCTCTATAGACCTCTTGCCAACTCCCCAGCAGTTTGGCAGAGGCCCCTTCTAAGTACTGCATTGCTAGAGTAGTTGCCCAAACCCTCTTCAGTGGCTGCCCCTGGACTGTGAATTCCCAGGAAGCAAGGATGACTCCTGATTCATGTGTCCTGATGCTTCAGCCTCTGGTTCACGGCTTGCTGTGATCTGCGGCACAGATGAGTGAGTCCAGCCGTGGGAATGGTGGCTCTGAGCACAGGTTCTGGCTTCCACCTCCGGTACTTGTCCCTCCTTTCTGTTACCCCACCCTGCTCATCTTGGGGGCCAGCACCCAGAGCTGAGAGGTACCCCTGCAGAGCACATGTGGCCCTCTGTGATCTGGAGTCTATAGAGACCCCAGCTTCCCTCCACAATGCTCTTGTTCCCCAAATGCACTCCAGCCCCATGGAAACACTGACCCTTCCCCCAAAGTTCAAAGCCATTCTTCCTCTGTCCAAGGTAGTTTTGTCCCCTCCCCATTCATACAAGACATTCCTATTTAGGGCCTGGGTGACTCACTCTGTTAAGCATCCGACTTCGGCTCAGTCATGATCTCACAGTTCGTGGGTTCGAGCCCTGTGTCGGACTCTGTGCTGACAGCTCAGAGCCTGGAGCCTGTCTTCAGATTCTGTGTCTCCCTCTCCCTCTGACCCTCCCTTGCTCGCGCTGTCTCTCTCTGGCTCTCAAAAATAAATAAAAAGCATTAGAAAAAAAGACATTCCTATTTATCCCACTATCCAGCTTACAGGTCTCCTCTTCCACAAGAGCCTTCTTACGTGGACTCTCCCCCCTGCCATCTCTGATCTGAGCCACTCTACTGAGGGTTGAGGTCCTCGAGTCCTGAGGAGTTTTCCACCAGAGAGCTTGCTGCCTGGCTCACTTTGCATTCTGCAGTGTTCAGCAAAGGGCTTGGCGCTCTCTAAGTGGATGTGGTAAACCATGCCTGTGGCCAGCCTTGGCTTAGAGCACTATTTTGTCTATTCCCAACAATGTTTTGGAAGGTTTTTTATTTAAATAGCCAACACTAAAAATGCTTTAAATTTTGACTAAGATAGTTTTGCCTCTTTTTAAAGTAATCCCTACACCTAGTGTGGGGCTGGAACTCACGACCCTGAGATCAAGAGTCCCGCGCTGTACCGACTGAGCCAGTCAGGTGCCCCTGAACAACATAGTTTTATTTCATCACCTGAGAAATGGAAAGGTCTTGGCCCTCATTTCAACACGGAAAAATTTCCCTATAGCTGAATAGTAGCTGCATTCTTTAATTTTTTTTAACACATTTATTATTGAGAAACAGAGACAGCATGAGCAGGGGAGGAGCGGGGAGAAGGGGAGACACAGAATCTGAAGCAGGCTCCAGGCTCTGAGCTGTCAGCACAGAGCCCAACATGGGGCTTGAACCCACGAACTGTGAGATCATGACTTGAGCCGAAGTCAGACACTTAACCGGCTGAGCCACCCAGACACCCCAGTAGTTGTTTTCTTTAGGCTGGGTCTGTTCGCTACAGCATGCCACAGTCCCACCGCTCCTTAACATATTTCACCCACCTGCTGGGCCCCCAAGACACATGGGCTTGAGACCTCTGCTGTAGGTTGGATGAGAGAGACACTCTCGAATCAGTTAGGAAACACACACTCAGGAGTTTTCTCCACAGGGAGTAAGTAACAGACTTGGATACCTGGCCCAGCCTGGATGAACTAGAAATACTCTATTATTTAATAAGTGCTTACCATAACGTGCTTGCAGTATCTAATCTACCCTTCCCATCCCCGTGAAGCAGATTGGATATTTACTCCCATATCACAGGTGAAGAAACTGGCTCAGAGCTTGCTCAGGACCGAACACCTAGCAAGCAGTGACACTGTGTTGGGACCTAAGTTATTCTGATTCTGGAAGTGATGCGGGATATGACCACGCCCCTACCTTCATTTCCTAGCCCCCTTGCACAGAGAGGCCTCTCCCTGCTGGCCCCCGATCAGGTGACCTCCTGCACTCTGTCAGTATCACCATGTTCGTTTCTTCTGTGCTCAGAAATTTTGTTTGGTGCTGTTCGTTTTTTGTCTGTTCCTCCCCCACTGGGCTTTTAAGCCAGATTCCCTGTCTGTTCAGTTCACCACTGAACCCCTGGGCTTAGCACAGTTCTAGACGCATATAAGTGCTCAGTACATATTTAATGAGTGAATACATTTAATCCAGTCCCTGGACTGGGGTGGACACAGAGGTAAGATGGCAAGGACGGCGAGATGCTTCTTGATCCAGTGGCTACAGGTAAGCCACATGGGTCACCGGCTTCCTCTGTTTTCAAGTTCTTCCTGAGCACATGGTAGGAGGGTACAGAGTAGACATTCAATGAATGCTTAGTATCCCTCTCTCAGCACGCTGACGTCTTGACATC
Organism: Helogale parvula; assembly: GCA_004023845.1. Classification (NCBI taxonomy): domain Eukaryota; kingdom Metazoa; phylum Chordata; class Mammalia; order Carnivora; family Herpestidae; genus Helogale; species Helogale parvula. The sequence goes on from PJEM01004113.1 coordinate 18,620, forward strand.
AGCAAGATGATGCTCCTGGCTCCTTAGGAAAATGATTCATGTTAGGGAGCCTTGTATGCCACCCCCTCACCTCCATTCTGGCTCGGACCCTTGAATGAGCTGCGTGATCTGAGCAGGGCTGGCTGGCATCACCCTCCTAGAGGAGGACCAGCCTGACATGGTACAGCTGGTAGGGGTCAGGCCTGTCTGACTCGGAGTCTCATGCTCCCTCCAGCCCTGGCTCTCCCAACCCCTCCTGGGTAGAGCCGGACTCAACTTGTGCTTCCCACAGGGTCAGGAGGTGAAGGCTCCACCAGCCCTGGGAAACAAACAAAGAGACCACCCAGAGAATCCTTCTCCTCCCACTGGGAAGCTTCTCAGAGGTTCCCACAGCCCCACCAGTCACCCCTGCCTCCCACCTCCCCATTTCCTCCTACTGAGACTCGCTGGTGCTGAGGTTGGGCTGGAGTTGGGTGGCACAACCTAGTCTGGGGCTGGAGAGCCTGCTCGTGGGTGTGCGCATGCGTGTGGTTGTGCGCACGTGTGCGTAATGCAAGGAAACCAGAGGTAAGGACAAACACTCAAGGGAGATTATACTGTGAGAATGAGGAGTGTTTAGGGAGTGCCACCCAGGTGCCAGGCATGGGCTATGCGGAGAGCTCTGTGTGCACTATGACTTGGGGTCTCCCCAAACTCCTTGACCACAGCAATCCTCTGGGAGCACTTCATAAGGATAGAGAAAGCCCCAAGAGTCAGGATGCACTTCTTGTGCTCTTTGAAATGTTAACCACATCAAGAGCATGAATGATAGAAACTTACAAAAACCATTCTTTGATAAGTGTAATGACTTAAATTCCTCTTGTATTCATTTGCTTTTGTGACTTTTTAATAAGACATTTTTCATTTACTTTTTTTTGTTTCAGCCAACATTTGCTATCTTCCAAAAACATGAAATTAAAATTTCATGATTTCATCTGAAATTCAAAAGAAGCCAAATGTCCAGCAATGGATGACTGGATAAAAAATTGTAGCGTATCTATACGTTAGGATACGACTCAACAATGAATTGTTGATAGATGCAGTGAGACCATAATGAGAACTTAAAAACACGAGACAAAAGACAGTATATACTGTTTGATTCCATTTCTTTTTTTAAATTTTTTTAATGTTTTTTAATTTATTTTTGAGAGACAGAGAGAGCGAGAGAGAGCAAGCAGGGGAGAATCAGAGAGAGAGGGAGACACAGAATCTGAAACAGGTTCCAGGCTCTGAACTAGCTGTCAGCACAGAGCCCGACGCGGGGCTCGAACCCATGAACTGTGAGATCATGACCTGAGCCGAAGCCGGACACTTAACCGACTGAGCTGGCCAGGCGCCCCTGTTTGATTTCATTTCTATCAAATTTTAGAAAATGCAGAGTAATGATTGCAGAGAAGCTGTACGGAACGTGGCTCAGTGGTGGTCTGGGAGGAGGGGAGAGACGGAGAAATTACAGAGGCACAAGGAAAGGTTTGGGCGTGATACATACATTCATTATCTTGATTGTCGGGATGGCTGTGTAGTATGTCAGAGCGCACCGAACTGCGCGCTTGTGTATCAGTCCTACCTTTCTAGAGTTGTAACCATGGGGACACCTGGCTGGCTCAGGTAGAGCACGTGACTCTTGGTCTCAGGGTTGTAAGTTCGAGCCCCATGTTAGGTGTAGAGATTTCTTAAAAAATATATTTTTTAAAAAAGAAAATACAGTTGTGATGATGAACGTAAATATAATAAGCCTTCGAAATAGAAACATTATTATTCAAAATCCGTAAGACTAAATACACATAAATGAAATTTAGATAATTAAGCTGCAATGTTCTTTGTAAATTTGTAGTGCTTATAGTTCTGAGATAGAAGTGTACTTAATAGACTACTTCTGCTAAAGCTTAAAAGTGCACTAAGACTCTTGGAACATCAAAGTCTGCTACGAGACTCCCTGGGGGAGTCTTATTAAGTAAGATGGAAAACGGCGCCATTTCATTGTCTTTTCTCTCTCTCTTCTGTCTTTCCACAGACCCGTGAGGTTGGTGCTTCTGTTGGCTTCGTTCTACAGCTGAGGGGTCTGAGGCTGAGGGAGGCTGGGTGAATTGCCCCAGGTCATGCTGGGATCCCAGCCCAGGAAGTCTGACTTCAAAGCCTGAGCTTGGGGAAACTCAGGAAGGGTGGGGTACTTGTATTTCCAAACTTTACCAGGCCCGATGCGCACCCCCCCCTTAGCTGCTGACCACAAGGCTGGCAGGACCCCAGGCTGGTGCCACCCCCACTCACATCAAAGGGCCCCAGGCTTCAAAGGCAGGTGGAGGGGAGATGCACAAACCTGGCTTTGCCAGGAATGCCTGGGGCGGGGGGCTAATATGGTTAACGAGAGACCCAGTGGGGCGGAAGGAGTCTTCACGGAGCAGATAATTCAATGGAAAGAACTCGAATACATTCTCACCCACCACCCACCCTCAGCATCTTCCATTCTGTGGCTACTAACACCCTAGACACCTGGGAATTAGGGGTGGGGTTGGAGCTATGCCAAATGTGTGTCCATTCCAGAGATGGAAAAACATGGTGGAAACCAATGGTTTACCAATTTCGTTTACCAAAATTGTTTCCGATTTTGTCCCAGACATAGTGCTGAGTGCTTTGGACACATGCCTCACACACAATTCCAAGAAGCATCTTTCACCTTCTATTCTTTAACTGTAATTATTCTCATTTTACTGATGAAAAATTGTGGCTTGGATGGCTTAAATACTTGCCCAAGGTCAAGTTAGAACTAAGCAGCCGAGCTGGAATTGGGGCCCAGGTCCATTTTGACTCTCACCCTCATTCTCCATCCTGTTGTTTGGAAGAGGACAAACAGCTAAGACCCCAGGGTGTTCTCCTGGTCTTTCCCTCACTCTGGTGTGAGAGTGGCAGACACAGGAGGTGGCACTGTGCCTGGCTGCCCACCTACCACGTTCGCATCTTTGGGGGGCAGGGACTGGGCGATCCAATACTGAGATAGTGTGCCCATGATTTGAGATGTTATAAATCTCCAAACCTCCCCCCCCCACCCCCACCTTATCCTGCGGCTCCCATATCCATCCCCCACATCCGATCACATTATTGCCCCAAACTCCCCCCTACCCCCCTGCAGCTGACATTCAGAGTCAGGGGCCCAAGGTTATGAGGTGAAAGGGTCTACATTGGCCTCCCTCCAGGGAGAGCCTGGTCCAATTCCTGCTCCTGGCTCACAGCACCCTTGCCCGCCCACTCCCACCCATCCCTCGGCTCCCCTTTTTCTTCCTCCCTGTGGACTGCACCCTCAGAACAATGTTCTTTCCCTACTGGGGAGATGTAAGGACCCTCTTTCTGCCTGGACCTGCCCCAGGTCCGGAGCTGCCCCAGCAGAGCTGAAGGGTTACCGAGACTCACATGGCCCTGCCCTGAGGGCAGCCCTCCAAGGAACTCGCCAACCTCAGAGCAGGCCAGGAAGAGGAGAAGTTATTGGCTTAAATTAGTACTAATTATGCTTGTGGTATGTTGGGGGAAGGTGAAGAGAGTTGGGACACCTAAGATCTCTCAGCCCAACCCAGACCAACATATGACCTTGGCCAAGGCACATGGCCTCATGGAGCCTGTTTCTGCATTTGGCACGGTTCCAGGGTCCTTACATCATGCCTCCTATTACGCACCTCCTCTCGGGCTATGAGCTTCCAGGGGACAGAGGTCTTTTTTTGACCTTGCACCCAGTGTCCTGTGTGCAATGCGTGCTAATAAATCAGGCAGAAAAAGGCACTTTTCTCATCAGAGAGCTTGCCTTCCCCACAAAGGTTGGTTGGCTGTTGTCATAGGGAGGTGGCCGAGGCACAGAAAAGGAGCCCCAGCCTTGGAGTCAAATTTGTGTCCTTCCGTGTGCGTGCCCACCTCTGGTTCACTTCCCCGTTTGTGGAGGAGGGTCTTAAAGGGATGTGGGGGGCTCACCTGGCACTGAGCGGGCACAGCCGAGGTGCCCTGAGGTCACTGCCAAGGCCAGGGAGTGAGCCCCCTGTGGGACCCGCCTGTGGGGGAAAGTGAGCCAAAGACCACCCGCGTGACTCTGCCAGCAAGCCCCGCAGCTGCAGCGTGCCCGGGGACAGGAGGCCAGAGGCCAGAGGCGGTGGTGAGTGTCCACCCTCCCCGCCCCCCTCCCCGCTGCCATTCGGGCAGGGAACGCCCCCTCCCCTAGCTCGGGCCTGAGCAGGCTGCCTGTCCTGTTTGTTTGTGGCATCCAGAACTTGGTGTCGCCCCTCAGGCATCTCCCCAGCCCTGCGGGGTCCTGGACGGGAGCCCCACAAATGGTACACTCTGAGGTGAGCTCCCCTGACTCTGGGCAGCAGGGTGGTCAGGGCTCTGGGAGCAGCTGGATGTGTCCCCCTCCCACTGCCCCATCCCCATCCTGGGCCTCCGTCCAGTAGACTAATTCTCCTGCTGCTGGCCTGGAGGGATGGCGGGTGTCTGCCTGTGAAATGGGGCCGGGCAGGATGAAATCCCAGTCTAGGCCCACGCGCAGAGCCCCCATTTGGCTGGCTCTGGAGTGGGGGCAGGACAGTCAGGGTGGGTCACACCCCCTTCCCCTTGTGTCCTCTTCTGTGTTTCCTACCCCAGGAGCTGCTGCAGCGCCCCTGGGTTCCGTGAGGGCAGTCCCCCCCCCCAGCCCAGGTGACAGCAGGTGGCGCAGGTGCCATAGTGCATGTGAGGCAGAGCCCGCGTTAAAGGCCAAGCACCCTTGTCTTGTTTGGTGCTCACAGCTCTGCAGGGTGGCCTCCGATCGGTCTGCTGGCTGGAGGTTATGACAGTGACAGGCTAATGAAGTGTAAGGTCAGACCCTTCTGAGTCCCCCTCCCCATTTTGTATTTATATGTTTATATTCTTTCACTTAAAGTCTCCCTCCGCCAACAGTATGAGGCTCAGGCCCTGCAAAAAGTGATCTCTCTGGACCTCCACCGTCCTCTGCCCAGGGTGGGTGGGGGTGGGGGACTAATGGAGGGGGTGCCTGTCAGGGAGGGAGGGGCACCCAGACTGGGTCAAGGGGCTTACATGAGCTCGCCATGATTCTGGGCTTCTCATGACTCCAAACAGCCTGCCACTACCACCCTCCCATCCCCTTCCCCCTTCTGCCCCCTTTCCCTGGTGTGGACCGAGCCAGTGTGGGCAGAGCCCTGTGGTTCCCTCAACAGAGGAAGGGCTGGTCATTACACAGGTGACTGCAAAAACCAGGGGGAAAGGGGATGGAGGAGAAGAAAGGCTCTGGAAAGTGGCTGGGTCCTGCAGCCCTGTCAGTGTCCTCCATTTGCCTCCGTGCCCCTAGTGCCATGAGTGCCCTGACACCCCATCTTTACAGTTGCCTTCCCCAGGCCCCTTGCAACCGCTCCATCTTCTTTCACAGCCAGCTTGTTGATGGGTTCTGCCTGCTGCCTGATCACTCCCTCACCCCCAAGAGTGCCCCGTCACCTCCACGCACCACGGAATCTGCCCAGCCTGGGTTGTGGGGCATAGCATTGCCAAATTGGTTCTAGCCCTACCTGACCTCACACCAGCCTCTGACACAGTTGAAATGCTTCCCTACCCCTTGACTTCCATGCCACCCAGCTTCCCTCCCCCGTCCCTGTCCTCTTAGCCTCTTCCTTTGTTACTACCTCGCACCCCCCTCCCACAGTGCTCTCTCCCTCCCCCACTGCTCCTTCTTCCAGAGCTTCTCCTGGAGGCTTTAACCCCCACCCAGTGCCTAGGGCACCTGCCTTTCTCTACCCCAGACCACTCCTCTGAGCTGGGGACTCCTGACCCACCGCCCACCTGCCCATCTCCCCTGGGTTCCCTCATGGGCATCCTGAGCTCCCCCGCCCCATCCGGGACTGAGCTCTGTGTTCTTTGCCCACGGTTCCTGTCACTCAAACCCCTCCCTCTACCCCGTTACTCCACTGGACAGCCTGACTCTCTTCATACCCCAAAATCCAACCCAATACCTGCCCTGTCGATTCTGCGTCCAAAAGCATTCTCTAGAACCTGTCTGCTCGTCTCCACCTCCTCTGTCACCACCCTGGTCCCAGTTACCACCGTCTCTCTCCTGGACAACTGCAGTGGCCTCTCGTTGGTCTTCCAACCCTTCAGAGCCTTCAGAGCCCCCGACTGCCTTTAGGGTCAAATACAAGCCCTGGCCCGTGGGCCTCATTGCTCTCCAGCTACACCTGCCTTCTTTCAGTTCCTGGACTTTGATGAACTTGTTCCCACCTCAGGGCCTTTGTCCTTGCCACCCCCCTGCCTGGAATGCCGTTTCTTCCACTCTGCCTGCCAAGCATCTATTTGGCCTTCAAGTCTTTGCTTCAATATGAGCTCCTGGGGTGGCTGGGTGGCTCAGTTGGCTAAATGTTCAATTCCTGGTTTCAGCTCAGGTCATGATCTCAAGGTTCGTGAGTTTGAGCCTCTCATTGGTAGGGCTCGTTGCTATCTGTGCAGAGCTTGCTTGGGATTCTCTTTCTCTCTCTCTGCCCCTTCCTGGCATGTGCTCTCTCTCTCAAAATAAATAAATAAACTTAAAAAAATGACCTTTTTTGGAGGTCCAAAGATGACCTCCCCCCACTCAGATCACCCTGTATTTTTCCTTTAGAACAGCTGAGGCTACATCCTGACTCGTGGGGCTGTTGGTTTCTACCTGCCTCCGCCAGCATACTGTAAGCATACTGTAAGCGCACTTGGGCTGCCGGGTTTCCTGTTGTTCTGCATCTCTACACTTGGCACGATGCTGAGCACACCGTGGGCACCCAGCAAACACCTGTTGTGAGGGAGGGGACGAGGCTGGCTGCGGAGGCTTGTGCCACCGCCATCTGTCCAGAAGGTGGCGTCCCAGGACAGAACTTCATCAGCTCTTGCGTTCCAGGACCGCTCCCCCGGGCCCCGGCGCCCCCTAGTGGGAGATGTAAAAGGCAGGTGTGGGAGCCAGCCTGCCCTCTGCACTTTGACACCTGTGCCTCAGCATTGCGGTTATTTTTATCCACATCTCCTGCAGGAGTTAGGGGCAACTTAACCCTGAGACCAGATCTAACCCATTTTTTTTTTTGCCTTGGTGACCGTGCAGAGCTTGGTTAACCAATGATGAGTGGGAAAAGGAGGTGACTCGGTCTAAATACTTGTAGAAAGTATTTAGAATGGTACCTGGCCTGGTGAACGACAGCTTTTATTATTGAACAATTCTGTACCCACTGCTGGACCTCCCCAGTCCCAGATGCTGGAACCCCACGGTGTCACTGGGCAGCATTGCGCATGCTTGGGCCTGGGAGCGCACGCGCACGCGCGCGCGCGCGCGCGCACACACACACACACACACACACACACACGGGAAAAAAATGCAGGAACAGTACACAGCTCTTCCGCTGGCCACAGCTCAGAAAGGCCAAGGTGCCTCCCTTGCCAGGAAAGGGGAGCCCAGCAGATGCCCTGTCACCTTCCTGGCACTGTGCCCCCTGCTCTTAGTGCCGCTGGCTTGACTGGACGGTTGCCATGGCAGCGGGTAGTGGGGCCTGCAGGGGCACAGTGGCGGGCCTTGGTTGAGCTCTCTGGCTTTTTAGAAGGCGGTGGCTTCCTGCCAAAGCACAGGCCCTTCTGCCGCCCAGACGTTCAGCTGCCGTGGGCAGCCATGGCCGCACCCAGAGCCCGCCTCGTTACCCTGCCCTGGGAACCGGGAGGCTGAGCCAGCCGCTCACTCTGAGTATTCCCCCGGCCCTGGGCACATGCCCCTCTTGTCCATCCCTTACACATTAAAATGTCTGGCACGGGCCTCCTTTCTGTTGGGCTCCATAGTGAACCCCTCTAGAGTTCCGGTTGTGCCCTGAACATAGAGGCCTGTCATGAATGTCTCAGCACCTTGAAGAGAGTAAAGTTGCGGGACATACTCTGACCTGCTCTAGAGATGGCCTGTCCATTCCCGCAAATATTGATTACTTGGCTACGGCTGTATGCCAGCCATTGCTCTGGGTGGAATTGAGCTGTGAACCCAGATAGACATGTTCGTGCTCTCATGGGGCTGACATCCTAGTGGGGAGGGGGACATAAGCAAACCGAGTGCGGGAAGCGTCCCACGGTGGTGGGTGCCATGCTCGGGACCTTCCCAAGGTGTGTGGCAGCAGTGAGGGAATGAATGACAGCTCCAGGCAAGGTGACAGGGAAGGCCGCCCCAAAGAGGCCACGTTTGAGCAAAGGCCTAGGCAGAAGGCTCTGGAGGAAGCGCATTCTAGGAAGAGGGACCAGCAAGTGCAGAGACCTGAGGGGGACCTGTAGTCCACCATTTTGAGGAACTAAAACAAGCTAAGCTGGAACTTCAGGGCGGGGGCAAAAGAACTCAGTACACAGATCTTACAGTCACACGCTGATGGGTTCCCACAGACGTGGACCTCACTGTAACCGCTACTTGGATCAACACAGGGAACATGCCCGGGGCCCTAGCAAGCTCCCTGTGGTCCCCTGCCAGTCAGTGTCACCCCTTGCTCAAAGCTGCCCCCCCCCCCACCTCGACCGTCACAGGCTAGTTGTGTCTGTCCCAGGCCTGCAGTTCAGTGGAGGAAATCTTCAACTACGTTCTCCTCTCCACCTGGCCTCTCTCCCTCGTGGGGCCTCCGGCGTCCACCCGGGATACTGTGTGTGTGGCTGGTTGGTTCGTCCCAGTTGCTGGGGAGATTTCCATTATGAGGTGACTCCACGACGTGTTTATCCACTCCCCTCTTGATGGATACTGGAGTTGCTCCCCGGGCCTTCTCGGTGGGGGCTGGGTCTCCCGGCCTTCACTGGCCTGTCTGGCGCTCCGGGACTGCTGGCAGGGAGGAGGGAGGGGAGAAGCAGCTTTGGGATTTTAGGGTCACCCCCATGGGACTGTGTGGGGTTTTTGCCTCCCACACACTGGTCTTCCTGCTCAGAGCCTGGGCAGGCTTTCTCTGTGTGTGTGTGTGATTTGTGATGATTTGCCCCATTCTATGGGTTGTCTATTTTTCAAAGTTGTGCTAAAATATACATAATATAACATGGATCATTTCAACCACTTTGAAGTATACAGTAGAGTGGCAGCAAGTACATCCACCTTGCACAACCGTCACCACCATCCATCTCCAGAACTTTCTCCAGGGGGAACTCTCTGCCCATTAAACACTAACTTGCAGAGGCTTTCGGGGATAGTGGTTTTCAGAGGGGCGGTGGGGAGGGGGCTGGTTGTCCCTGAGTAGCGTGGGGGAAGCCGATAGGAGGTGAGAGAGCGTGGAACAGGGATCTGTGGGGAAACCAGGGCCCCTGAGCCGGACACTCAGTGCGCCCACCTCCAAGATCCTGCCGGGCTTTCCTGACTCCCTGCCCTGGGCTCTTTACTTCCTTCTGCCACATCCTGGCTGTCCCCTCTCTGCCCCTATGGAACTAGGAGGGCACTTTAACCACTTCATTGTCTCCTGCCAGTGGCCCCCCCCCCCCACAGCGCACCCCCACAGGCCAGGAGGCAGCTGGTGGGCCCAGAAGGAGACTCAGTCTTCAGGTTTCTAAATGTCAGATGTCAGCTAGGTGTGAAGTCGGAGCCAGGAGACAAGCTTCCTGGGGGGTGGGCAGCGTGCTGAGTGGTGAGAGAAAGAAGGACTTCATTCTCCTCAGGGCCCCCCTTAGAAAAGAGCTCCCCCCAGGGGGGTCTGGAAGGACAATAAGGTCTCTCCTGGTTCTGGAAGTTCCCACCGACTTTTGAAAGCCCTGGGGGTGTGAGGCTGCAGACATCTGGGGCCGGGGGTATGAGATGGGCATTTCTCAAATATTTGAGAGAAAGAGGTACTTAATGAAATGGGATCTGGTGGTCCCCGGGTCGGGGTCACAGGACCAGCTGAGGACCGAGGGGAGTGACTGGGAAGTGGGTGTCAGGTTCGTGTCAGGAGAAAGAAGGACGTCCTCTACCTGTCACAGTTCTGCAGGGTAGCCCTGGGAGGGTTGCAGTCCAGTGGCAGGTCACAGGCTGGACACAGAACTCGGGAGTTGGAGGGGGCTGGGGGCCACTGGGTGAGTTCTTCAACGCTTCCGTGCCTCTGTTTCTTCCAAAAACAAGGACAGTAATAGGATATGCTTTTCAGAATCGAGTAATGAGGCTGTGGATGTGTTGAGCGCATAGACTGCACCCAGTGAGGACCGGGGCATCGTGGGGAGCGTCCTGGGGCGAGGTGGGGAGCTTGGTTACATCCTCACCAGCGGTCCTCCAGCCCTGATATTCCCTGGAAGGGGAACCGGGGGGTTCATTCTGACAGAGTTCAGAGTTATCTGGAATTTGTTCCCCTGCCACCTCATGGGCAGTCTGTCGGCCTACCCGCCATGGATGCGGTGGGAGCAGAGGACTTTGTGTTTATGTATCAGACACAACTATTCATTCCTTGTCGCAGATGAGGCCAGAGAGGTCCTGGACTTGCCCGGTGCGGATACGGTGAGGCAGGAACTGGGTTAGGGGCTCGGGTCCCCGGAAGCCTGGTCAGGACCCTGAACACCCAGCCTGTCCGGTCCTGGCCCCCATCCAGCCGGGTCCCTTGGCCCAGTGAGAGGGGCTGCCTGACTGTCCGGCTGGGAACAAGGCTGGGGAGGTGCACCAGGCAAGGTTTTCAAGGAAGCTTCCTTTCTTTAGGCCTCAGGCGAGGACTTCTCTGTCTTTGTCCCAAGAGGAGCCCCCGCCTGGGGCTTCTTGCGAACCTGCTCTGGTAGACAGAGCACAGCAGAGCCTGGCATCAGCAGAGCCACCTTGGATGAGTGACATGGCCACTGGAGCCCCCTTGCTTTAGGAGGCGGGAGTGGCATCTACCCTTCAACCAGCATGATAAATTTGCACAAGCCCTTCGTAACCCAAAAAGCATTTTCCAGCCCTTGGCGCCAAGCTTGGCCTACAGTAAGGACTCTAGACTTTGCTTTTCTTCCTTGTTTCCTCTGCCAGGAGCCAGGATCAACTGTCACAGCGGAAGCACCACTCTGCGGGTTGTAGGCTTATACATGGTTATGACACTCCTAGGACACGCCATGCCTCGGGCTGGGACACAGAGATGAACAGGGCACGGCCCCTGCCCTTGGGGAGGTCACTACCTAGCCGTGGAGGGGACAGGCAGGCCATGACCCGCAGATCCTGCCAGGGGTGCCTCGAGGCGTGCTGCCCTGAGCCCCCTTCCAGGGAACTTGCTGCCGGATGCAGTGAGCTGACTGTCCCCCCACCCCCCCACCCCCGCCCAGGCGCCACACCTTCCAATCCACTGCTGCATCAACATGGAGGCCACCATGTCCCCAGGCTGCTCCTGGCCGGCAGTTGAGCCCAGCTGAGGCACCAGCCTGGGCCACGGTCGCCTGGCCTGGCCATGATGCGCTTGGGGCTGCACTGGGTCTTGGGCTCTTCCTCCCCGCCCTCCTTCCTGCCCCTCTTCTCGTGGATGGCAGGCCTGCCTGGCGCTCTGAACATTCTCGCTCTTGCTCCCCCTCCTCCCCGCCCCAGCCTTTCCCGTGCTTTCCCCCCAGTGAGCCTCTTGCACTGCTAACCTTGCCTTGCTGTCTGCTTTCCAGTGGATTATTCCTGACATCCAGTATAAAATGGCACGTGTGCCCTGGCAGCAGGTCAGAGGGGGACATCAGATGTCTCACGTTGTTGCTGGGTCACAGGGACAACCCAGTGTTGGGGGGAGAGGTGCACCCATTGAGGCCAGTCTGCCCGGTGAGAACCCCACTCGGCCCCTTATCAGCTGTGTGCCCTGGGCAGCTTAGTTCACCTCCCCGAGCCTCAGTTTCCTCATCTGCTGAAGGGGGCTAAGACTACTCCTACCTCATGGGAAGGAGGGAAGCCTTGGCTGAGTTACTATGGGTGTTGCTGAAGTGAAGCGAGTTCATGCACACGAACTGCTGTCCAGAGTGAAGGCTCAGGGTCTATCCTTCCCTGCGAGAGGGAAGACTGTGCGGAGGAGGGGACAGGATACCAGCTCTGAATCTGCTGCCTCTCCTTCCGGAAAGCACCTGGATTTGGGGGACTGCATGCGCTCCTGAGCCTCAGCTAGCACACTCTTCTAATTTATTTTTAATGTTTATTTATTTTTGAGAGAGAGAGAACGGGGGAGGGGCAGAGAGCAAGAGGGAGACTCCGAATCCGAAGCAGGCTCCAGGCTCTGAGCTGTCAGCATAGAGCCTGATGCGGGGCTTGAACTCAGGAACCGTGAGATCATGACTGAGCTGATGGATGCTTAACCGACTGAGCCACCCGTCAGCACACTCTTGAAAGGGGTTGCCACCATCCCTGCCCTATCAGCTGCTGGTGGGAATGTTGCATCCGTGCTAAGGGCGGGGGGGGGGGGGGGGAAGGGGGGCCGAGGCCAAAATCCTAGGACAAGATAGGCAGCTAAGAGTTGGAATGGACTATTGCGGCTGGAAGAGCACCTCAGAGTTCATTGGCCCAGAGGTTCTGAAACACCAGACGCAGCCTTGAAACTGGCCAGGGAGCATTCCCAGAGTCTCACCCTGGAAATCCTGGCTCAGGAGGACTGGGGTGGAGCCCAGGGGTCTGAGGTTGAACCTTTCTTGCTGGCGATTCAAATGCACACACAGGCAGGCTGGGAAACAATGGTCTAGTCCTGGCCCATGATTTACCCCTGACTGCCAGGGCAATGAACACCTGTCTCAGCCGGCCTGGGCCCCGGGCAGGGTGGAGGGGGCTGGGGGTGGGGGGGTGCTAGTCCAGGCCTCCCAAGCCAGCAGAAGTTCAGTGGCCTCCAGTTTCTATGAATGCGCATGGTGTGCCATTGTGCTTCTGAGTTTGTTTTGGAGAGGGACAGCCTCTAATGAGCTGGCCTGTCTCCCTGTGGCTTTGAGCATCCCACGCCCACTGCTGGGTGCCTTTAAGACAGCAAAGGGAGAGTGGGGTGGTGTCTGTCCCTTCTGAGAGGCCAAATTCTAGGCCATTATGGACACAGAAGGAGACTGGGGCAGGTAGTGAGTTCCTGGTCTCTGGGAGCAATCAAGCAGAGGCAGGGACCACTGCCTTTGGGAATTTCATACAGGTACTCCTTCCTCATCTGGCAGGGTGCACTGCTTCACCTCTCAGCGTTTCTTTCTTCTTTTAAAAATGTTTTATTTATTTTTGAGAGACAGAATGAGACAGCATGAGCAGGGAAGGGTCAGAGAGAGAGCGAGATACAAAATCTGAAGCAGGATCCAGGCTCTGAGCTAGCTATCAGCACAGAGCCTGACGCGGGGCTTGAACCCATGAACCATGAGATCATGACCTGAGGTAAAGCCAGATGCTCAACCGACTGAGCCACCCAGGTGCCCCAGCCTTTGTTTCTTTAAACCGCATGTATTACATCCATTTTATAGAGCAACTTGGGGGGTTGCTTTAAGATACTCCAGCAAGAAAACCAAAAGAAAAAAAGAGACAACAGTAGATGAAGCAAAATCTTGATAGTTGTCCTATCTGACTGATGGGTACATAGATTCGAGTATACTAGCCTCTATTGTTGTGCGTATATAAAATGTTCAAAATAAAAATTAAAAATGACTTAATTATTAGAATACATCATAAACAGGGGTGCCTGAGTGGCTCAGTCGATTAAGCATCCGACGTCAGCTCAGGTCATGATCTTGCGGTTTGTGAGTTTGAGCCCCACATCGGGCTCTGTGCTGACAGCTCAGCTCAGAGCCTGGAGTCTGCTTCGGTTTCTGTGTCTCCCTCTCTCTCTGTCCTCCCTTTCTCACATTCTCTTTCTCAAAAATAAATAAACATTAAAAAATTAAAGAGAAAAGAATATGTCATAGATGTATGGGGTAAAAAGGTCCACTGTACAAAAGGCCAGTGAGTGGAAGGAAAGTGGGCTTCCCTTTCTCAGACCCCGTTTCCCTTGCCAGGACTAAGCCCTCTCCCTGGAGTCTTCCACAGCCTGCAGAGACTGAGCATGTGTGTACAAATCTATGAGCTCATTTAAAAAATTATTTTAAAATAGGTAACATATACACGTAGAACAATTTTCAAGTGCATGGGGAGGTATGCAGCAAAAATGTGTATATACCTCTATCTATCTATCTATCTATCTATCTATCTATCTATCTATCTATTCATACTCTTTTTGCAACTCCTAAATGCTAGATAGACATTTTGTCCTACAATTTCTTCTCCTGCTCCCTCCTTTTGCCTCCCCTCCTTCCTTCTTAACTCAGCTGCCGAGTTGAGTACACCATTTTCCTGAACCCTCAGCCCCTCATCACCATCGACGTATGCAAAGCTTTTCTCTTGTGTGGTTCTCTTTGTTTTCCCTTCGTCTCATCTTTTTCCTCATAGGCACCCATGGTCGGGTGTCTGATAAGCGTTTTCACGTAACGTACGTGTCCTCACTTAGGAAGACTATGGTACTCGTCTGTGTATAGTGTTGTTACTTTCCATCGTGGGTATTTGTGGCCAGTTGAGCCCCGCTGGTGAGTCTACCCCAGGACGCTGCATTTGCACGCTTGCTCCCCGTTTCTGTGCACACATCTGGGTTGCTGGGGGAAACTGTTGTGCAGGATTCCGTGCCTGGAATCCATGTGACTTATCCATTCCTCCGGGGGTGGGCCCTGCACTGTCAGAGACAACACGGCCCTAACCATCCGTGTCCGCGTGCACGTCCACGTCTGGACGTGGCTCCCCGCTCTAGAGATCCCTGGGCATCAGCCCACATACATGTGCCTCGTGTTTCAAAACAGCTGCGTGGTATTTTCCGTTTCTGGATGCTCCGTACTTTATCTAGCCGATCACCTCTGTCCGCAGGCATTTTGGTCGTTCCAATCTTCCACCACCGCCAAGTGTGAATAACCTCGTACAGTGGTCAGTTGGGGAGTGTGTACAAATGTGGGCGAATTCCCCGGAAAGGGAGTTGCTGCGGCAGAGTGTGTACATGTTGCCGGACAGTGTGGCAGGCCCCTCTGCTGCCCCCCACGGAAGCTGTCTTCCAGCATTACGGTTCTTTGGGGCTCAGAGAGGGTGACTGAGGGGGCCGGGATGACACAGCTAGTGAGTGCTGACACTGCAACTAGAACCCGGTCTTTCCAAGGCATTTGGCTGGCTCCTGGGTGTCCCGAGCTGCTGGGGTTAGGACCTCCCCTGTAAGTCTGGGGGCGTCGGCCTCTCCTGGAACATTCCTGGGAAGCCAGCCCTGCTGCCCGCAGGTCTGGTGAGGGGTCTGCCCAGGACCCACGTGAAGGCTTCGGGAAGACGCTGTCAGGCCTCTCAACCCCCTGCCCCCACCTCCCACCACCCCCCGCCCCCCTCCCTGACAGCATCTTCATAAATGGCTCTGTCAGCCCGAGGCATCCTTGGGAGCCTGAGTGGTGTTGCTTGGAGACAACTGGGCAACAGATCTGGGTTATTTAAAGGAGAGAGAGGGAGGGAGGGAAGGGGTGACAGCCTGTTTATTCAGGAATGGATGATCTCCGTGTGCACGGTTTGGCAGACCCCCTCTCGGCCTCCCCCCACCTCCTGCCTCATTATTCCCAGTGTCCGGGGCCTGGGATCCTTCAGTGAGACCCAGAAAAAGGCCACTCAGAGCTCCTTTCCGATAGCAGTGGGGGGCAGGGGATTCTCTGCGTGTTCTAGGGAAGCACTAGACAGGTGCTGAGTAGGGAAGGCAGAGAGGGGAGGAAGTGAAAGCAGACGGAGGAGGCCTCAGAGGGAACCTTCTGGTGATAACAGTAGCCACAACTACTATCAGGCATTTACCTTCCTCTCAGACAACTAATTTTTGAGAGCTTTAACAATGCTGTCAAGGTAGATGTGACTACCCCCATTTTATAGATGCGGAAGCAGAGGCTCAGAGGCGCTCAGACACTTGCCTGAGGTCACACAACTAACGAGTGGCAGACACTGAATTAAAACTCGGGTTTGGGGGCGCCTGGGTGGCTCAGTCTGTTGCATGTCTGACTTCGGCTCAGGTCCTCATCTCACAGTTCGTGAGTTCAAGCTCTGCCTCAGGCTTGTGCTGACAGTTCAGAGCCTGGAGCCTGCTTTGGATTCTGGGTCTCCCTCTCTCTCTGCCCCTCCACTGCTCGTGCTCTCTCTCTCTCAAAAATAGATAAACATTAAAACAATTTAAAAAATAAAAAATAAATCTCGGTTTTGTCTGATGCAGAAGCTGGAATAAATCACTGAACGTTGCTAGAGCTGCCAGGGCTCTGGCAGGGCACCAGTTTTCATCCTGAGCTGACCTGGGGGTCATGTTGAGTGCCCCCATCTCTGCTCCCTCAGCGTCCTGGTCCCTCCCCCCCTTGCAGGAAACACCTCACTCTTAAACCACCAACATGCCTGTCTGCTTCTCCCATAGGTCTCTGAGCACCTGGGGTGGGGTGGGACCTTGCCTGTCTCTGTGCCCTGAACCCACAGTCAGGCATTGTAGGTACTTAGAGAGCATTGTCACAAGGAGCTCGGAATGCTTGAGCAGCTCTCCTTGAGACAGGGTCCTCACTGTCACCCTGACAGCCTTGCAGGGACCAAAGGACAGTGACACTCCCCCCTCCCCTCGCTTTCTCTGCCCCAGTTGGACAGACCTGGGCTTTTCAGCACTCGCCTGGGGTTGGGGTTCAGATCTGCACCCTCCCGTTGTCTTGCAGGGATGGAGCAAGGCAGGGTCTGATCAGAGGGGAGCCCTCTGAAGCGCAGGGCAGGGTGGCGAAGGCTGCTGGGCGTGGGAGCATGGGGTATCCGGCCCTGTGTGGTCTGGGCCGCCCCACTAGAAGGAAGTTAGCTCCTCAGTGCCCTAGCCTTTAGAGAGAAGACAGCTCGAACTGGGCTGGGCTGAACTGTGGTGAGTAGGCGGGTGGGGGCAGAATGGGAGGGACAAGGCAGGATGAGTTACTAGATGCTCTCAGAGGCCTCGGTCATTTCTAAAGTAGCCCTCCCCTCCCCTCTTCTATACCCTTCTCTTGTATTATTTTCTTCATGGCATGAATCCCTCTGAAATGATCTTGCTTCTGTTTTCGTTTACTTGTTTGTTGTATCCTTCACCCCCACCTTACTAAAATGTCAGCCCCATGAAGGCCAGACCTCATCCATCTCATTCAGTGCTTGGGGCCTAGAACAGGGCTTGGCATATAAAAGGGGCTCTGTAGGTGTTTGTTAACTGACTGTCTGACTGATTGAATGGAATATTTGTTGAATAAGTGAGCCAGGATTTCTTCTCCCTTTTCCCTTTTCTTCTGAAGGAGAACTCTCTCTGTAGTTCTCGAGGAAGGTTCTGGAAACAGAATCATCCTCCTCTCATATGTCCTGGGCAGTCTTCAGTCAGGCGCTGAGTGGCACTGGAGGAGGGAGAGGAAGTCCCCCTGCCCTCAGGGACAGAATTCTCAAACTGTAGGTCACAGGTAAAGTCAGCTTGTGTACTGCAGTTAGCAAGAACAGAAACAGGACATGATACATTAGAAAGTGTCAGAACGCATCACATGCAGAAGGCTATGCATTTTTTTGGTGAAACACAGACATTTTCAAGTCTCTGTATAGTTGGTGGTCCCACTGTAAAACATATTTCTTTCTTTGAGTATCAGTCAAAAAAGCTGGAACCCAGTGTATGAATTTCAGTTGTGGGAGATGTCATCCTTGAACCCAGACCCAAAAGAGGATACGACCAATAACATTAATGATCCTGCTGATAATGATGATGCCAGTTACAGAACATACATTCTGTACCAGGTAGGGGTGCTTGGGCCCCGGGCCTGGGAGAGGTGGGGGCCAGAGTCCTGAGCAGAGAGAGGTCCCATCAGCAGGGAGAACTGCCTGGAGGAGGTGGAACTCCGTCTTGAAGAACCCCTTGGCCCTGGCAGGGTCAGAGTGCAAAGCTCAGGTGGCTGAGTGCCCGGAAAACCTTCAATCCTCCAGACATCCCTGGGAGGCAGGACCCTGTCCGGAAGCCCCGGGATGTTCTCTGGAGGGGCTGGAACAGAAGAGGGGTGTTGGATCCTGGAGAGGGGGCAGTGGGCCTGGAAGGTCAGACAGCCATGGCAGGACCCCAGGCAGCCGGGCAGTGGGAACGGGTCTGTGCTGGGACTCGGCAGCAGGTGTGTCATGCCGGAGGCTCAGAGATGACCTGGCTCAGGGGGAGGGACCGCAGGCTCCAAGACACCCACCCATCCTGGAGGGCCCACGTGGGTCCCGCACCACGAGCATAACAGTGCACGGGAGCAAGGCTAGGTGGCCTCCCAGCCTTGACTCTGTCCATTCCCCCAGCCCCGCATCCCGCAGCCTGCAGGGGCTTGGCAGGGAGGAGCTGGAGGGCCTGTTTCTCATCTTTCGTCAAGTCCCCTCTGCTGGATTGAACTCGTTCCTCTGCCTTCCGGCGAGTCATTTGTGCCTGTCAGGAAATAATTCCTGCCCTGTGTGTTCCCATGAGGGATCCTGGGTTCCCACAGCCTATGTTTCTGGGCAGGGACTGAACGTGGGAGTTCTCTTCCAAGGGCGCCGGCACCTTGCTCGCTTGGGCAGAGGGGGAGGCGGCGGGGTACTGGAGGTGTGAGTCGTGGGGTTCGCGGCCATTCTTTGTTGCTTTGGGCTGCGCTAGGCTGGTCTGTGGGTATGCTACTCCTATTCACATGTAGACCCACACTCGCCTGTGTGCCCACACTCATGCCCATTGGACACTTGTGCAAACGTTTATTCACATCTCTGCAAACATGAGCGCATGCATGAGCAACACAGGCGTGTAGGTATGCACACATAAGTACATACAGTTGTACTGGGCTGCTTACGGGCCCTGCCATTCCTCAGTGGATGAGATGTCTTTGGTGCTTGTGTGTGTGTTGTGTGGGGTGGTGGTAGTGCTGGTGGGGGTGCTGGCAGAGTGGCATCAGTCCCGAGCCCTCTAGTTTCTGAGGTCCTGTTCTGGGACTATCCATCCTTTCTCAGGAACTTCTGGGCTTCTGCTCTAAGCTTCCAGACTTCTCAGCAAGAATCTGGGGCAGTCTGGGCCAAGAGAGTTGGCACAAGGGATTCTTCCCTTCTGCTTGGGGCTAGGGAGAGAACAGAGTCTTCTCTTGGGTATACCTAGGGCTTCTCTGTGTCCTTTCCTCCTCCCTCAGTGTTCAGCCCTCACTCCCTTCCAGGCCCAAGATGGGGCAGATCTGGTCCTGAAGGTTTTCTTGTGGTTGGGGGAGACCCCCAGCCCCATGACCAGCAGGGACTAAGCAGAGCCTCAGGGGCTAGGTCTGAGTTGGCGAGGCTGGGCACCGTGGCCTGGGTGCAGTCTGTGGCCTGTTCCCGAAACACCTTCGAGCCCCCAACCCTTTACTTCTGGGGTCTACCAGCTGAGCCTCGAGGCTGTCTACTGGGGCTCGAAGGGCATTGATTGGTGGCTTTCCTGGGGACACCTGTGCCCTGGGCTCTTCTGCTTGATTCAACTAGAACACCTACTTTGTCCAGGTGAATACACATGAATGAGCGTGGTGCTGCGCTGGGGACCAGAAGACAGGTCAAGTCAGAATTTTGTCTTCCAGGAGCTCAGTCTAGAGAAACAGACCACCACAGCCCTCAGCATCTGCCGTACAGCGAGGGAGGAAGAGCAGTGTGTATGCACGCATGTGTGTTTGTGTGTCTGCGCCTGCACCTGCATGTCTGCGCGCGGGCTTCTGTGTGCGCTCAAGCTAGTGCTAGACCTAGACTAAGTCCTGGCCTCCAGGGGGCGCTATCCGGGAAGGCAGCATCCTCGGGGTGTCAGCAGAGGCCCCAGTGGGGAATCCAGCAGCGGGTGGGGTGAGTTAGGCGCCCCAGCTCCCCGGCTTCTCAGCATCTCCTTGAAGGACGGCAGGCCAGATTATAGATGAGGAACTTGGGGATCCGAGAGCTTATGTCACGTTTCCCAGACCACACAGCAGTAGACGGTGAGCCAATGTGAGCCTAGCTTTGCTGGCCACTGACAGCCGTCAGGTGTGAGTCCCTGGCCGCTCCTGGACCTTCTCTTCCCCTCTTCTCACACATCTCGGTCCGGAAAAAGGCAGGCCTGGAGCGGAGGGCAAGTCTTCCCTGGGCCTCAGTTTCCTCATCCACTAAAATAGGGGTAAGAACAGTACTTAGTTCGGAAAATGATCGAGGCGAATAAAGCATTTGAAAGGTGCTGGATACCTGGTAATTGAACCACAAGCGACAACCATTCCTTTGGTCTTCATTTATTCCCAGGGTGGACCCGGTGCTGCAGGAGCTTCGGGCCTCTGTTCCAGCCCAGCGCCCTCTCGCCCGACTTCGGGAAGAGGGCAGGACCCCGCTGCCTTCGTCCTGGGGAGCTCTGGCTCCACCGACTCCCGGCCCCGAGTGGGGGCGAGGCAGGTAGTGACAGGTGAGGAAGAAGGATTTCCCCTGTGGAGAGAGGGAGGAAGTGACTCACCAACCACAACAAAGCCAGTCTCCCGGAGAGGAAGCCGCGGCGGGAGAGTGACTGCACGTGGGTACAGGCGGGGGCGTGCGAGCCACCGGCCCACGTGAGTTGCTGGGGCGTGGGTGGGGGTGGGAGCGGGGCCATCTAAGGGGCGGGGATGGTGCGTGTCCTTGCCGGCAGTCCTTGAATGGGGGCAGAGGGACCCCTTTCCTTCCAAAGTTTCTGCCCCGCCGTTCCCTTTTAAGCCTCTGGGAGCCGAGGGACTTCCAGGGCTTGGGAAAAACCCGCGATTCAGCGGACCGTCTGCTCTTTACACCCCTTGACACTGGGGTGGCTGAGGCCCAGAGAGGGCACTCGCCTAGTTCAGGTTGCACAGCACTGTGAGACATTTATTCAGGCTCCCTGATGCCCATCTGGGTCCCACCGAGGCGCAGCCTGGCTTTAAAAAGCCGAGAGGGGCGAGGGCAGCCCCGGCCTGCAGATCTCCCGGGGAGCCGGAGTTTGGGAGGGCGTGTGGCGCCCAAAGCGTTTGCTTCTTTCAGCCAGGGAGGCTGGAAGGAAGGTTTGGGGATCTTCCAGAAGGAGTAGAACTAATGACAAGGGAAGAGGAACTGGCTTCTCGGGCAGTCTCCCCCGCCCCAAACTTTTCCTCCTAGCAGAGGGTGGGCGGGCAGAAGAAGGAAGCAGGGCCGGAGAAGGTGGGGCCAGCTGTTCCCTCTCCGCCCGGGAACTGCGGATGCCAATCCGGACGCTTGGGTGAGTGTGTCTTTAAATCCGAGCCCCCCGCCTCCAAGGCGGCTGGGGCAGGGGCTCAGGCTGGCTGGTCGGGAAGTAGTGGCAGGCACGTTGATTGGCGGTCAGGCCTGGTCCGCCCCTCGGCGTGGGGGGCGCGGGGCGCAGGGCACCGAGCTGCGCGCTGGCCCCGGGGCGCGCATCTCTCACTGCTGGCTAGCGCGAGCTGCGGTTCTCGTGGCCTCGCCTCTTGCGCCCTGCCTGCCCGCCTCCGGAGCCGCCTCTGCCCACGGATGGGCTGAGGAAGTGGGGAGGAGCGAGCCGGAGCCCGCGCTGGGCGCGCCCGCCGCTGCCTGACTCGGCGCCCGCAGTCCGGGCGCAGCGCGCCAGCCGCAGGAGCGCGGATGTCCCCCGGAGCCGCGGGTTGGCAGGTACCGACGCGTCCGCCCCCGGGGCTGGCGAGGGGAGGGCAGTTCTGGAGTCCCCTGGGCAACTCGGCCCGGGGCTGTTCAGACCACCCACTCCCCATCCCCGGGAGTGCATGCTTTCTGGGCTCCCATCCAAACAAACCCGCGCGGAATTAATGCCTGGACGAGAAGCGGGACCTCACTAAAGAGTGGGAGGTTACTGAGTCGTTTGCCGGGCGCTGGGCTATCTCCTCCCTCAAGGTTTCCCCCCGCACTGGGATAAACGTGGGCTGGCAGCACCTCCACTCTTGGGGGCTAGGCCTGGGGCACGGCGCCTGAGCCAGGCTCACTGTGCGGCTGGGAGGAGCGAAACTGCCTCATGATCTAATCATGGGGTCCCTGGGCTCAAGTTTAAGGGGCTGGGGGCCCATGGAACTGGTTAGAGTAAAGAGGTCACAGTGGGCTTTGATCTTGAGCCCCTTTGCCCTCTCCCTCTCTAGGTTTGGGTCTCCCAGGAGATCCCCTTCTCATCCTCAAGAGATTTTTCCTGAAGAGTCAGTGACTTGTAGAAAAGCAGAGTGGGGTGTGGGGGAGACTGGGAGACGTTTGGCACCTGACTCTAACGTAGCCAGGATGGTTGGAACGTGTTGTTAACCCTTGTGGAGTCAGAGATGGAAGAAAGCTTCCTGGCTTCAAGAAGCTTCTGGGATTCTTTCCTCTCACCACCTCTTTGGCTTCGGTGCAGAGCAGCTAGACCTAGTGACTGAGCACTTCTTAAATGCCAGGCCCTAGGCTCTGCTGGGGAGGATGGGAATGTGGGAGTGTGGAAGGCTGCTGTCCTCAGGTGGCTCAGCCGTATGACGAATGCAAGACAAACATACAGAAAGTTTGCCAATGCAGGCTTTCCATACCAGTCCCCGACTCATAATGATGATGGAAAGCCGAGAAGCTCCCCGTGAGTACTTCCTACGTGATACTGGCTGTGATCACTGGGGGAGCTGGAGTCCGGTTCTCCTGCAGTCGGACACATATGCTCAAATCTGTTTGAAGTGTTCCAGCACCGTACCCATCCCTCCCTGTCACCCTGCTTGTAGCGAAGACCCCTCACCCACCACCTCTGTGGACAGGGAGCAGCACCAGGGTTCAGGAAGATTCAATTGCTTGTATGCGCCCCCAATCCCACTCTCAGGCTGTCTTTTCCTGCTGGTAGATTTCCGAAGAAACCCATTTGGTTTTTGGGGTCAGGCAGAGCATGAGACTTCCCCAGCTTCCCTGGGGCTTCTGAGGTTTGAGGTCTAGGTCCAGCCTAGTAGGAGGTTCAGAGGCCAGCAGGGGGAGGTCCTCACTTCATTTCTGAAGAGTATTGCTGGGGGCTGGGGGTGCTGTTGGAAGGCTGGAGGCCCTGAGCCAGAGTGTCCCGTGAGCCCCTTTGCTGGCCATCAAGTGTCGAAGTTGGGGTGATGGAGGCGGGTGGGTCGGGCAGGCGTGGCCTTGATGCAGTGGTACCAGGGCAGTCCTGACCTCACTCTGAGGTTCCACTGTGTCTGGGGCTCTGTCCCCTCCCCCATCACCTCTGGCAGGTTTCTGCTTTTCTGGAACACTTTGTGGAGGTGGCATTGTGCTTGTGCCCATGGCCTTGGGCGCTGTTCTGGGAGAGGGCGTTGCTGAGCTCACCCCGAAGCCCTTGGCTGGCATTGTAAGCACTTGTGTGAATCCAGGGACCCGCCTCTAATTGGTAGGCACACACAGAGTCACCGGGCACAGGTGGGGGGTACTATGCGCGTGCTTGGGTCTACGCTGCGTGGGCAGACATAGAGAGTGAAGACAGACACGGAAGTGGGCTGGCAACCCAGGGATATACATGTGTGCAGGGCCAACAATGTGGACACACAAGCGTGGACCACACAAGGGCCACAGACACTGTACGGGAATACGCCACCTTCACAGGAACTCGAACCTCCCCATACCAGAGGCAAATGTATAATGGGCAGGCATACGGATGACGGGGGTGGACGTGAGCTGACATTCATGGACACGAGATCTGGAGTCACGGAGTGGCTCCAGGGCCTGCGTGGCCACGGAGCTGGCCGTGGGCTCCCAGGGGAAATGGACACCCATATTCCTGCTGAGTCACCTGACCGGAAGGCCAGGACATGGACAGAGGTGGTTCTCAAGATGTAGTTGGGGTGTGCACTGCTCAGCTAGTCCCGTGACTCCGTGGGGCAGCAGGAGGTGGTCCTGTTTAGGGTGGTGGGGGTGATCTGTGGTGTGGTTTTGTTCCTAGACCTCCGCTGGGGTTCGAAGCCCCCACAGAGCTTGGCGTTCTCTGTTTTACTCTGAGAGTCATTGAACCTCCCCACTCCCTAAGTTCCAGGGCTGGGTGCATGTTGTAAGCATGAGCAGGGGCTCCTTGAACCTTTGAGTTTCATTTTCTCGTGGTTTCCAGAAGTTTCTTCAAGTGAGACTGTGTGGCCTGGGTAGAGGAGGAACCTGGCTGGGGACTCTCCTTTGAGCCCAAGCCTCAGGGTCTGTGGCCAAAAAAAGGACCATTCTTCTTCTTCTTTTGTTTTAAGTTTCTTTTTCTTCTTTTAGTAGCCTCTACACCCAACATGGGCTCAAACTCATGACCCCAAGATCACGAGGCTCAGGTTCGTGGTACCTGGGTGGCTCCTCAGTTGGTTAAGGGTCTGACTCTTGATTTTAGCTCAGGTCATGATTTCATGGTGCATAAGAACTGTTTGGGATTCTTTCCCTCTCTTTCTGCCCCTTCCCCACTCGTGTGCGCACTCTCTCTCAAAATAAATAAACTTAAAAAAAAAAAAAAGAGTCTCAGACTCTACCTACCGAGTCAGCCAGGCACCCAGGAAGGATTATTCTCCGGAGAGAAATAGTGGACCTGCAGTGGGGTCCTCGATGAGACCATTGTCCTCAGGTGTGGACTACCCCTCCTCTAAACCCTGGGCCTGGACAGGGAGGGAGCCCCCACCTTCCGGCTATGATCGCTTTTGTTCTGCCCATCCTGGAGATTGGGAGACTGCTCATTCTAGACATAGCTTGACACCAACCCACTGCGTGACCCTGGGCGAGTTACTTAATGTCTGAATTGAATTAACTTACCTTGAGCAGGAAGCTCCTCATCTTTAAAATTCGGCCAGTAAGCCCTAGCCCTTGTGGGGGTTTTGCAGGTTAAATGGGAGAAAACAGTAGAAGGCCTATGGCCCAGGGTGTGGCCCAGAGCGAGTGCGCACAGCAGAGCTTTGGTGACAAGTCTTCCCCTTCTGCCAGCCCCTCCTCCCCCTCAGGGATGCTTCAGCAGGTGCCTGGCCCTGGGAAGGCCAGGCAGGCAGACACCTCCCCTCTGAAAGCTGGAGGGCTTTGTCCTCCGCCCTTGCCCACCAGCCACTCCTCAGCCCTGTGGGATCTCTACACGCAGGGTCAGGAAATAGGCAGGGCGTATGGAAGCGTGGGTCTGCCGCCTGCCAGGCCTCCGGGAGGGGAGCCAGTGGTTTGCTAAGAATAGCCCCAAATTATGGCCCTGCCTCCCAGCAGGCAGCCCTGTGCCTCCCTGGAATGGGCCAAGCTGCAGGGCCTTTTCTGTTACTGGTGCTCGGCACAGGGATGGGCCCGGGAGAAGTAGGCTCAGACTGCGAGGAGGTTCTGCTGCTGTTCCTGCCTCTTTGGCTGGGACCTGGGGAGAGAGAGGGCCTGGGAAGGACTGGCCATTAGAGTCTCTGAGTTCCTCTTCCGCTCAGAGTCCGCCCTGCCTAGTGCTCCCCGAGCATCTTCCTACCCGCCAGTGGATCTGTAGTGATTAAGAACACTGGTTCCAGAATTTCAGGTCCTGTTCTCACTAGCTGTGTGCCCCTGGGCAGCTCACTTACCCTCTCTGGGCCCAATTCCTTGGGTAGCAGGGTTAATGAGAGTGACTCCCTCATAGGAATATAGGGAGTGGCTCATAGTAAGTAAGTGCTCAGTAAACATCAGGTGCTGTTGTCATTACTCTGGTTACTACTTTCTCAGCAGAGGGAGAGACTCGTGAGGCCAAGGGTGCTTGCACAGTGCCTGATGGTCGGAAGGTGCCAGGATGCCTCTAGATTGGGGTTCGTGGTCTTGGGTTCAGTACGAGGGGCAGGGGACCAGAGGTGAGTGAGGCCCGTCCCTTCTGGGTGAGGGAGGCACATTCACACGTTGTACCATGCCCGACTGGCACCTGCCCAGCTCTGTGCCATCTGTGGTGGGAGCTGGAGGCAGCCGGAGGGAGTGGCCTGCCTGGGGGTGGGGCGATGCTTCAGGTGGGCGTTGAAGGGCGGCCAAGAGTTTGCAAGGGTGAGGGAAGGCTTCCGGCAGAAAGAGCAGCCCAGGCAGAGGTGTGACAGCTCGGTGTGTTTAGGAACATGAGCACATCTGTGCACCTGGGGAGGGGGACCCACACTTAGCATCCCGGCCTGTCAAGGAAGTCCTTGCACGCTGGCACCTTCTGGCCCTCCCGCTCTGGGCTCTGAGGCAGCCCTGGTTTCCCTGGTAGGACACAAGCTGGAGGCCTCTCGCTTTTCTTTTGGGAATCACGTCTGCTTCCCCCTCATTCTCCAGAGACCCTGCTGCCTCTTCAAAATGCCTGCCAGCCGTCCCTGGGGGCGCTCGTATTTTGAGCTGGGGCTCCGGACGGCTCCTGCCTCAGGAACTTGCTTATTTTTGCTCTTAGTTAAGATACCCATAGGTTAATAGGTCTCCCTTCTTGGGAATGAATTGAAAGCCTTTGAAAACTCCTTAGCTTTTCCTAAGGAGTGAATGTCTAATAGTGGAATTCTGGGACCTTGAGAGGTGTTTCTTATATTTCCTATAACCGATGTGTGGACTGATGTTATCTTTGAGGGGTGCCCCTTCCTGGCTGGGGTACACAGAGCATCTGCCAAGGCAGGCAGTGGGAGCATCTGGGAACTGGGTGTGTCTTGCTGACCCAGGGACTCCCAGGGAAGGAGGGCTTTTGGAAATTCCAGGAGGGAAGGTGTGGTGTTGGGAGGCCTGTGGGTCCATCCCGGCGCCTCCTGCCCTCGCCCATGAGGAATGGCCCCACTACCAAGGGACTGCGTTAGCCCTGTGCAAGAGGAGAGAGATGGGTGCCCTCAGATGACCTTGGCCTTGCCAGCCTCTGCCAAGCCTCAGGGCCTGCCTGCAGGCTGTGTGGCTTCTGTCCAGGCCTCCCCAGAGTGTAAGACAGCAATGCTGGATGCTTTGAAGATTGTTGGATGTTTAGAAAGCACAGAGGGAACTCCCCCTCCCTTTTCTTTTCCTTTTCCTTTTCCAGGAACTGTAGACCCCATGAAGTTAACCCTCTCCTGCTGGTTACAGAGTGGCCGTTGGACTTGCCCCCTTTGACTGCCACCCTGGAGTTAGGGAGTTCTTCCTCCTGGGGTTCCTGAAGTTGGTGCTGACCTCTTCATTCCCCGAGGCAACCCTCCGTCAGAGCCCCAGGACCCTGGCCCATCCAGCCTGGATCTGATGGGGCCTCTCCCCACCTGCCGCATCCTGGCCCCCCAGCTTCTCAGCCACAGCGTGACCGTCCTCTCCCTCGGCGCTCACTCCCTGTCCCCATGGTAGCCCAGCTCATGGACCTTGGGGGTTTCGGGGGTTCCCAGAGGCTGCTCTGTTAGCTCACTCCAGGGCCTGTAAGCTAGCTCTGGTTTTTAGACACTCCAGAGAGAAGGGCCCTCCCTGGAGATCGGGTCCCGAGGTGCAGTGCCCTTGAGGGAGGTGCCTGGCAGATCTCTCCTCTACTGGACCCTAAATTGGGCCTGAGACACAGGTGGATAAGCCCTGGACTGGCATTTCACTGCTGCCTTTGAGCCCAATTTTTCATCTGCAGAATGGGTATAATAATTTTTCCCTTCGTCCCTTTAAAAATGTTTTTTTTTTAAATTGAGGTGACCTTCCCTGGACACACAATTAATCATTTTCAAATGTACAGTTCAGTGGTCTACACGTTCACAATGTCATTCAATCACTGCCTCTGTCCAGTTCCAAAGTATATCCATGACCCCAAAGGAAATTCCGGGCCCACCGAGCAGCTGCTCTCCATTCCCACCTCTACCTTACTTTTGACGAGTATTAGGGAGGTGTGTGTACCCTGAAGTTCGTGCATCTCAGCGCACAGCTGCCTGAGTGTTGGTAACAGCCAGGGACATACGGCCACCACCTCTGTCAGGTCTGAGAGTGCGTCGCCGCCTGGTGGGCTCCTGGTGCAGCCAGTTACCACTCTGCCCCCTGGCCCCGGACCCCTGGTGTCCTTTCTGTCACTCTGGGTTTTGCTATTTCCTAGATTGTCACATAAATGGACTCACATCATGGGCAGTCCCCCGTTTGGCTTCCTCGCCCCACATGACGTTGAGATGCGCCCACATTACCGCACCATCCGGCCGTGCCTTCCATTTTCACCTCCGAGTAGTATTCCCCAGCCTGGAGGGTCTGCTGATCAGGTTCCCGGGCGATGCGGGCCCACCCTGCCTTGGAACATGTTGTCAATTAAAAAATAATATAGAGCAATGATCTTGATGGAAGGTTCCAGTAGTCGCTTTGTAGGGAGTGTAAAATGGAAGCCCTTCCTGCTCCTGTGGCCCCGGAGGAAACGTTGTCAGCGGTTTCTTCCGTGCCTCTGGGTGAATTTGTGTCACTTTGGTTTGGGGTTGTAACTCGCGCTGGGTCCGTGGGCCTGGGGCCTGCTTCTTCACTCAGCCGTTGGGCTTGGTGGAGGGGGGAGGGTGTTCCCAGCACTGCCGTGGGAGCTCCCCTGGGAGCCGAGGGCCCAGAGACAGGGGCCTGGGCCACGCCAGCAGGTGTCCCTCTGCCCCTGGCTCCGAGCCGGGGCTCAGCCGGGTTTTGGGGAGACAGAGTGAGGGCTCCCCAAAGGTGGTCCATTCAGAGCGGGTTTCTGGAGGGAGGCGTTGGAACACAAGAGATCAGACCATCCTGGGGGTGGGTGAGTTGGTAGCTGGGCATCGGGGTGGACGTGCATCCCAGCTCCCGTCACAGCACCTCCTATCGGCAGCCGCCCCAGGGGCCTCCTCTTCCCGTCTCCTGATACGTTGCTGGAAGGAATAGGCCCAAGGAGAGAACGATTTGTTGGACGACCAAAGATGGACCCTGGAGGCCTCCCTTCTCTTTGCGGTGAAGATGCGGCTTCCTGAGGCGACAGGAGCCCTGCCTTGGGTGTGGGGGTAGACGGTGGGGAGTCCGTGGCCTCCCGAGGAAGAGGGGCCTCGGGGCTCGGATTTGCATGCTCCTGGCTCTGCCTGACCCCAGCCAGTGGGGCCGTCGGAGCTCTGCACCTGTATTGTCAGGCTTCTCTTTCCTTGACCCTCGCCGTCCACGTATAAATCGGTCACTCTCTGTGCATACTTACTAACATCGGTTGTTTTCATTGTTTTTCCTACTTTAATAATTCAACAAAGTGTCTCACTACTGTTGTGTAAAGTGAGTCCCATGAGAGGAATCTTGAGTTGTGTTCCGATATGGGCTTGTCTTGTGATTTGGGGTTTCATCTCAGCCGCCTCCTCTGAGCCCTCGGGATGGTCTGGAGGAGGGAGAGGGCAGTGAGCCTTGAAACTAGCAACAGGTGGGTTTGCGGATTTCTCCTGTGATTTCTTCAACGGGGTGCTGCTCAAACCTGGGTAACATGTAGACCCTTCCCCTTTTTAAAATAGCTTTTTGAGATATAATCCAGATTATAAATGCATATAATTCAGATTATACATACAAGTCACCGATTTAAAACATACAATTCAGCGTGCCTGGGTAGCTTAGTCAGCTGAGCGTCCAACTTTGGCTCAGGTCATGACTGCATGGTTTGTGGGTTCGAGCCCCATGTCAGCCCAGAGCCCAGAACCTGTTTCAGATTCTGTGTCTCCCTCTCTTTTCCCCTCCCCCACTTGTGTGCAATCTCTCTCTCTCTCCCTCTCTCTCTCAAAAATAAATAAATAAGTATTAAAAAGCTAAATAAAAACGTACAATTCAGTCGCTTTTGGTGTATTCACAGTCCTGCCTCTGTCAGTTGTAGCATGTTGGTCAACCCCAGAAAGATACTCTGATCTATTAGTTGCCACTCCCTACCCCTAGCCTGCTAGTCTTCTACTTTCTGTGTCCATACAGTGGCTGATTCTAGACATTTCATATGGAATCATATAGTATGTGTGTGTGTATTTGTGGAGTCCCTTTGAAAGGAAAAGAAAAGCCTCACTTGTCGATTTAAATTTTCTTATTAGAAGATAAATGTGTACAGATATAAAACTGGATATGAATGCCTCAGGCTTACATAGTTTCTTTTTTTTTTTTTACAATTAAAAAAGTTTTTTTTTATGTTTATACAATTTTGAGAGTGAGAGAGAGTGAGAGAGTTGGGGAGGGTCAGGGAGACAGGGAGACACAGAATCCGAAGCAGCCTCCAGGCTCTGAGCTGTCAGCACAGAGCCTGACGCAGGGCTCAAACTCACAGATCGTGAGATCATGACCCGAACGGAAATTGGACACTTCACCGACTGAGCCATCCAGGCGTCCCTATACATAGTTCCTATATGACCATGAAACGGACATGAAATACCAATAAAACAAGAAAGCCAACCTATTGCCAAGGAGCCGTGTTACCGTATTGGGACGTTGTAAGCTGCACCCACATTGCCGATGTCGAGTTGATAGTAGAGAGCGAGGTCTCTTCTGTTTCCCTTGCTCCTGTTGCCTGCACTTGGTGGACAGAGTAGCATTAATGATGTTGGCTGGGTCGTCCTGATCACTCATGCGAGAGCCCAGATTGCCAGGGAGTCGTCCCCAGGTGTCTGTTTCAGGGGTGCTTCTCTTGGTATCCAGCAAGCCGGCTTGTTGGAGGGAAGGGTGGACCAGCGGTGGTACCGAAATCTGCATATAGCAGCTCCTACACCCACTTCTTGTGGGGACCGGGTATGTGGCACGAACAGGTGGGTTTTGCTCAGTTCACACAGATGCTGTGAACACGAACCTGGTCCCGACTCCTAAGAGGCTGGGCCCTTGGGCACATCCAGGCTGCCGCGGGCTGTGTGCGGGCAGCTCGGTTCTCCACCCCACCCCCTCCTCTGTTTGAGCCACCACCTTTGTTTGTACCGTGTGCGGTGATGTCATTTGGCCTTCACAGAAAAGGAACTTGGTTGTAAACACAGGCCGACTTCAGCCCCAAATGGTAGCCCCGTGCTTGCTTATGAGGCTGTTCCGATGACCCCAGGGCATGCGCTCATTCCTTTCTTTGTAAAAAATTGAGGTGAAATTCACATTGCACAAAATTAACCATCTTTAAAAAATTTTTTTATGTTTCTTTTATATATATATATAGAGAGAGAGATAGAGAGATAGAGAGAGAGTAAGCAGGGGAGGGGCAGAGAGAGAGGGAGACAGAATCCAAAGCAGGCTCCAGGCTTCGAGCTGTCAGCACAGAGCCAGACGTGGGGCTTGAACCCACAAACTGTGAGATCATGACCTGAACCGAATTCGCACGCTTAACTGACTGAGCCCCCCAGGCACTTCAAAATTAACTATCCTAAAGTGTGCAGTTTTGTGGTATTTAGTACATTCATAATGTTGTACAACCAGCCGTCACGTCTGTGCAATTCTAAAATTTCTTCAAAATTTTGTGTGGTGAGAACATGTGATCTTCCTTCTTAATAAAATTGTAAGGGTACAGTACATGATGACTATAGAGACCAGTTGTTCCCCACATCTCCAGAACGCATATATATATTGAGTTCCAAAACTGAAGCTTTGTGCCGGTTGATTTCTAACCCCCGTTTCTCCTCTCTCCAGCCCCTGGCAGCCCTATTCCACTCTTTGAGTCATTGAATTTGACTGTAGAGACTTGTGTAAATGGGATCTGTAGAATCTGTCCCTCTGCGCCTGGCGGATTTTACTCAGCATCACGGTCTCCAGGTTCATCCGTGTTGCGGCATATCGCAGAATTTCCTTCTTTCTCCAGACTGATCCTCTGTTGTGCGGCTCTTCCCCACTCTTCCGTCCACGGGCATTCTGGTCCCTCCCCCCTCTTGGCGGTGGTGAAGCCCGAGCACTAATGTCTCTGTGGGATCCCGACTTTAATTCTTTTGGATAAACACCCAGAAGTGCGATTGCTGGATCATATGGTAATTCTATTTTAAAAATTTTTGAGGAACTTTGGTACTATTTTCCACAGCGGCTGCACCATTTTATGTTTCTGCCAACAGCGTGCAAGAGTTCCGGTGTCTGTACCTGCTTGCCAACACTTGCTGTCTTTGTTTTTTTTTAATCAATTGTCCTCCTGCCAGGAATGAGGTGATATCTCATTATGGTCTGGATTCGTCTTTCCTTGATTAGTGATGCTGAACCCCCGAACGTTTTCATCACCCCAAAAGGAAACCCCTTACCTATGAAGCAGTCAGTCCGCACTACCCTAT
This sequence comes from Helogale parvula, assembly GCA_004023845.1. Classification (NCBI taxonomy): domain Eukaryota; kingdom Metazoa; phylum Chordata; class Mammalia; order Carnivora; family Herpestidae; genus Helogale; species Helogale parvula. The sequence continues at coordinate 50,567 of PJEM01004113.1, forward strand.
CCCTGCCCCTACTTCCCAGCTCCTGGGAACCACTAATCTGCGTTCTTTTTTAAAATTTTTAAAAAATGTTTTATTTATTTTTGAGAGAGAAAGAGAGAAAGAGAGAGAGAGACCATGTGAACAGGGGAGGGTCAGAGAGAGAGGGAGACACAGAATCCGAAGCAGGCTCCAGGCTCTGAGCTGTCAGCACAGAGCCCGATGGTGGGGCTCGAACCCACGAACTGTGAGATCATGACCTGAGCCAAAGCCAGACGCTTAACCAACTGAGTAACCCAGGCGCCCAAACCACTAATCTGCACTCTGTCTCTATGGATTTACCTAGTGGCTTATGTGACTTTATTTGGGTCTAGCTTCTTGGAATCATGTTATCAAGGTTCACCTGTGTTGTAGCGTGTAGCAGTTTTTTTTTTTCTGAGTAATAATTTTTTTAATGTTTATTTTTGAGACAGAGAGATAGAGCAGAGGTACGTGAGGGACAGAGAGAGAGGGAGACACAGAATCTGAAGCAGGCTCTGGGGTCTGAGCACAGAGCCGAACGCAGGGCTCGAACTCACAAACCACGAGATCATGACCTGACTGCATTTTCACGTTTTGTTTATCCATGTATCAGTTCATGGACATTTGGATTGTTTCTACCTTTTGCTTATTGTGAATCGTGCTGCTGTGAACATGGGTGTACAAGTATTTGGTTGGATGCCTGTTTTTAATTTGCTTGTGTATATACCTAGAAATGGCATTTCTGGGTCATATGGTAATTCTGTGTTTAACTTTTTGGTTTTGATATTCTGCAGTTAGATAGTGGTGATGGTTGACACAATTGTGAATGTACCAAATGCCACCAAATTTATACTTTAAAAGGGTGAATTTTATGGCATGTGAATTATATCCCAATAAAAAAAGAGGGAGAGAGAGAGCTCACGGATCCCAAGGCAGAGGTCAGTGGAGTCTGGATTGAGCCATGTTGTCAGCGCAGGAAAGCCCAGAGCCCTGAATCGCCTCGTGGGGTCCTGGAGACTGCCTGCGTGGTGGGGACGTGGGGCCTCAGCCCCACGGTCCCTGTTGGGGTGGTAGGTGGGAGCTGTAGGGACCAAGGGGCCAGCTGGCCACCTGCCCTCCACCTTAGCTCCTTCCGTGTCTTGCTGGCTTCTCATCAACAGGTATTCACTGCAGAACTCCATTCCCTCAGTTTCCCCATCTGTGAAGTGGGCCTGTGGGCAGCCGGCGTTGGCTGTGGCCCAGGCTCTGCGGGCAGTTGAGGCCTGGAGACGTGTCGCGCTGACGGCTCCCTGGATGCACTGCTTCCCTCTTCATGTTCCTTTCCACGCAGGCTCAGGACAGTTCGTCCATCTTGGCGGGTCTCCAGTGCCTGCCGCTTTCTTCGGAGGCTGCAGAGGGGGGCGGGACCAAGGCTCTGTTTCTGCTCAGTCCTCCACATGTGCCTCCCCCGGTCTGTCGCATCTCATCGTTTAGGCCAAACACCTGAGTCATCCACTGTTCCTCATGTCTCCCACGCCTCTGCGATGCCGTGTCGCAGGCCCCCATGGCCGCCCCCTCGCAGCGGATCCAGGGGGATCCTTTCCCCTCGCCTTCCCTACACTGCTGGCCTTGAGTTATCCTGGGGGGCTCCACCTGAGTCTGTTGTCTCCCCCCTTTGTTCCTCCCTCGTTCCTCCACAGACTTCTAACATAGCAGCTGGGGTGACCTTGTCAGGATGTGAAAGTCAAATCCAGGCCTTTCTCTGCCCCAGGACTCTGGTCGCTCCCCGCAGTGAGAGCCAGCATCCTTATGGTGGCCCCCAAACATCCCCATGTAATACCCACCCCTCTCTCTCCCCGCACCGCCCCAACTGCCTTATGGCCCCTCCAACCTCAGGGCCTTTGCACAGGCTGTCACTGCCACCGGGGATGCATTTCCTCCATAGAGACGCCTAGCCTTCCATGCTACTTCCTTTAGAACTTGACTCAAACGCAAAGCCTCCCTGAGTCACCCTGTCCAGAATTTCACGCCTCACCTCCGTAGACCTTTTCTTTCTTATCACTGTCTCCTCTCCATTCACTATATATTTTACTAATTTATATTCTGTATTTCTGTGCCTCCAGCTAGCACGTATAAGGCAGGATTTTTGTTGTGTATTGTCAGCTCCTAGAACAAATCCCCCCTCCTAGGAGGTGCCCCAGAAACATTTGTAGAATGTCTGCCTGAAGAGGGCATGAATGAGCCCATTTTGTAGATGAGGGAACGGAGTCTCAGGTTGCCTGAACCTAGTCTCTTGGCTATCTTGAACCCACCCAAGTTCAGTGCTCTTTTGCTGAGCCTTGGTTTCTACCTCCTCCCTAAATCGCTGTTCCCAGGGAAAGCCATGCGAAAACGTGTGGGTTAGGACGTTCACCTTGTTAGTACGGTAATCATGGACTTGACGTGATGAGTTTATTTCTCCTGTGAGTCTCACAGTATCTTGAGGGGAAGGGACTGTCATTGACCCCCCTGTACTGACAAGGAAGTGGACACATTTCACATGGGTAGAAAGGACAAAGATCGATGGCTTCTTCAACCAGTGAAGGTGTGGGGACACCAGCCCTTTTTAAGCAGTGCTCCTTGCTGGGCAAACTGCCGCCGCCTTTTGGACGAGTAAGAGCAGAATCTACTATAGCTTTTAAATGCACGTGCTTTTTTATCGAAGCCGTGTGAACTTTGGTAGCCTGTTCTGAAGACGCAGGCTCTCAGGATGTGAGTCTGTGCACAGGGATTTTGTGGCATGCGCCGGAGACCACACTGTCTCCTTTCAGTTCTGTGTTCTGCCCTACCTCGGGGCATTTGCCCCTGCCGTTCCCTCTGCCTGGCACGCTTTCTCACGTGGCCAAAACCTTCCCCATCCTCAGCTATCAGCAAAGACCTTCTGTGACTCTGGTGTCTAAAATACGCCTTTTCCCTACCTCCCTCGTTTCCTATATGAGCTTCTCTGTCCCACAGCACGATGCTTATGGTGCGTCATGATTATATTCCTTTGTGGTCTCCCTCCGTCCCTGCCTCCCTTTTTTCTCTCTCTTACTGGGATGTGTGTTCCCTGAAGGGACAGGACTGTGCTGGTTGGTTGGCACAGGGGACACTTAGCAGCTATTAGCTGCATGAGCGGTGCTACAATGAAATGACGCACCACCATTAGACGGACAGGGTTGGAGCTCTGTGTATGAACGGGAGGGGCGTTTGTCTTGTCTAGTTAAGGGGGAAGGACCTTGTGGTTTATGAGGTGGGCTTAGAGGAGAATGGAATTGCACAAACTGTTTCTTTATATATCTTCGTCAGCCTTGGACAGCAAGCACAAATACTTATGCAGTAAAAAATCTGGCAACAACAAGAAAATAAATCAGAAAAGGAAAAAAATGTAACCAGTTAGAGGGAGCATCAGGATTTGAACCCTGGCCTTTCTGCCTCTCGGCCCACCTTCTTAGCCACCACCCAGCCCTTTCCACGCACAGACTCTCCGTATAGCCTCGCTGCCGTCCTCAGAGGAAGGCAGAAGTGTGAGTTATTAGCTGTTTGTATTTCATTTTGTCCATCAAGGTCTAATTTTACAGACAGGAAGTCAGAGCATAGTTTGATGGATTGTTACAGATGGATTACCTGGGTGACCCAGAACACAGACCAAGATGTGGAACGTTTTCAGCACCCAGAAGGTTCCCTGGGGCCTCTGCCCGGTCAGCTACCTGACCCCACACTCTCAAGTGTCCGTGCTTTGGCGTGCCTTCCCAAGGACTGGTGTTGCTCAGTCTTGCACTTTACGTAAGTGAAGCCATAGAATATGAACTGTTGCGACTGGTTTCTTTCTGTCTACGTGAACTCTGTAATATTTGTCCATGATGCTTCAGGCATCAGCAGTGTGTCCTTTTTCATTGCCATGCAGTATTCCACTGCAGAGGCATACTGCTATGTGTTGATTTTTTCCCCTAGAGATGGACTTCAGGCTGGTGTCCGGCTTTCAGTGATTGTGAAAAAGGCTGCTGAACACTCCTGCCTGTCTCTTGGTGGGAACACACACTTACTTCTCTGGGGTCTATGGATTCCCAGGGGCGCTTGCTGGGTGCTGGGGTACAGGGCTCATTTTACCAAGCAGGAAGTGAAGGACACTTCAGAAGATCCGGAAGGGGAAAGGACTTGGCCGCACAGTGACTCATGGTGGAGCGCAGCCCCAGGCCCTCTCACCCCTGTTCTTACCCACCTTGCCCTGGATGCACTGCTTCTCCCCCCAGCCCTGTGGGTAGGGTTCTCTGGCAGGTGGCAGCAGGGGGTGGGGTCTGGAGGGCCGTATTTCTGGGTCTCCTTACACTGGGCAGGCCCACCCCGTTCTCGCTCAGGCACCTCGCCCCCCATCCCTGGCCCCGGAGATGGTGGGCGGGCCCCAGTTTGCCTTCCTTGTTGGCGGATGGTGGGACGGATGAGGAGCTGTTGTTGTTGTTGGATGTGGCTGCCTGGAGCTGGCCGGGCACAGGCTGGGGTTGGCATGTTTGGGCTACGTGGGCATCTTTGGCCTGGGAGTGTGTATGTGTGTGTGTGTGTATGCATGTGCGAGCACACACGCACACACGAGGTGTGAGCACGGCCCTGCCTCTCACACTCACTGTGCTCCTGGTGAATGCCGAGCCCGGGCTGCCTCACGCAGACCGCGTCTCGTGCTAGAGGAGCCCAGAGGGGCTCGTGCTGGCCGGTGCGCCCCTGACTCAGGGCCCTGGGAGGAGTGTGTGTGCCTCTTTCCTCGGCACTCACCACCCAGATCTCTGCCGGCTTGAGTGCCCTGGGAGGTGGTGCCTTTAGCTCTTCCTGTGCCTGTCCCACCTCTTGACCCTGAACCATCCGAGGGCAGGACAAAAATTAATATGGCAGCTGCAAAAACATTTTTTGAATGAGCCTTCTTTTAAGTTGAGATAAAATATATATAACCATAAAACGTGCCCCTTAAACCATTTTTTTGTTGAGAGAGAGCATGCACAGGAGAGGGGCAGAGGGAGAGAGAGAGAATCTTAAGCGGGCTCCATGCTCAGTGCAGAGCCTGATGCAGGCTTGATCTCACGATCCTCAGATCATGACCTGAGGCGAAATCAAGAGTCAGATGCTCAACCGACTGAGCCCACCAGGCGCCTCCACTTTTGACCATTTTAAATTGCACCAGTCGGTAGCTTTAGGTACATTCCCACCACCACGTCCAGAACTTTTCCCTTTTCCGAAACCAAACTGGGTGCTTGTGAAACACGGACTCCCCCGTCGCCCTCCCTCCCCTGGCCCCTGGCAGCCATCCGCCCACCCTGTCCAGTGTTTGTCCTTCTGTGTCTGCCTTGTTTAAACAGTTAGCATAACATTTTCAAGGTTCGTCCGTGTTGTAGCGTGTGTCAGAATTCATTCCTTTTTTGAGGATATCATTGTTCTTTTGAGCTTATTTGTTTTTCAATGTTTTTCTTTTAATTTTTTATTAATTTTTTTAAAATTTATTTTTGAGAGACAGAGAAAGAGAATGCGAGCAGGGGAGGATCAGAGAGAGAAGGAGATACGGAATCTGAAGCATGCTCCAGGTTCTGAGCTAGCGGTCAGCACAGAGCCCGATGCGGGGCTCGAACCCACGAACCGTGAGATCTTGACCTGAGCCGAAGCCGGATGCTTAACCGACTGAGCCACCCAGGTGCCCCTATTAAATTTTTTAGACAGAGAGTGACAGAGCATGAGTGAGGAGTGGCAGAGAGAGAGGGAGACACAGAATCAGAAACAAACCCCAGGCTCTGAGCTGTTAGCACAGAGCCCGCCCGGCGCAGGGCTCGAACCCACAAACTTGAGATCATGACCTGAGTCAAAGTTGGAGGCTTAGCCGCCTGAGCCACCCAGGTGCCCCTCTTTTGAACTTATTTTTAAAGGCACCTTAGACCTTCAGGATTGAGTGAAGGTGTCAACTTGATGGTGGGAGTGGGAATGAATAATATTTATTCTCAGGTGGTTGAGCATTAGACTCTTGGTTTCAGTTCAGGGCATGATCTCATGGTTTGTGGGATCAAGCCCCACATCGGACTCTGTGCCGACAGTGTCAAACCTGCTTGAGATTCTGTCTCTCCATCTCTCTCTGTCCCTCTCTGCTCCCTGTCTCTCAGGACAAATGAATAAAAAAAAATATGTATTCACACTTCCTAGGTCCTAGCCCTTCCCCCATGTTGTCTCCTGTAATCCTCACCACGTCCTTATGAAGCAGGTTCCAATAGTATCCTAGGTTTGCAGATAAGGGGATTAGGCTCAGATAAGTTCAGTAACTTGGCCAAGGTCAAACAGCAAGCCATTGTTCAGCTCGGATTGGATGCCCGGTCGGCCTGCCAGCACAGTCCAGGCTTGCATTCCGGCCCCCAGTGCAGTGCCCGGGCTAGGGTCAGAGTCATTTCCTTGAGTCCTTCTCGTCACCTCCCCCAAGCCGAGTGTGGAGCCGATCGGTGCCAGCTGGTGCTTAGAAAGCAGGGGCAGCGGCCCCTCTTCCCTGGCCGGTTGACTCTCTGGGCCCCGGCTCCTGTTAAAGGCGCCTTTAGAAAGCAGCCGCCCTGGGCTAGGTGGGGTCTGCAGGGACGTGATCCTCGGTGCCCCTACCACGGGGCTGGCAGGAGCCGCTGGGAACAGGGCGGCCAACGGCAGGATGTCGCCCTTGGCAGAACTTTCCCTGTACAAACAGCTTAGTGACCAGGAGCTTCTGGATTCAGAGGATAGATAAACAGGAAGAGGGAGAAACTCAAAAATATTTTTCTTCCCCTGCTGTGCCCTGATGTTTTCTCCCTGCCCTTCCCTCTGTCGCCGGGGGTTTGAAGTGGCAGAGCTCCACCCCAAGCTGCCCAGAAGCCGCAGCAGGCAGGTTTCAGGTTTTAGGGTTCAAGTTTTGTTCTGCCTGATAGGCTGGAATAAACCCGGGCGTCCAGACCAGGCAGGCCCGAGTTCGAGTTCCGGCTCCACCATTTCTGTGCCGTGTGATGCAGGCCAGTCCACTCGGCCTGTCCGCGGGGCAGAATGGCTGTGACACGCAGCCCACAGGAGAGTGCAGAGGGACAACAGAGCGGCGGATGGCAGCTGAGTGCTGACTGTGCGTGCGGCTGGGCGGGCACGAGCCCTCTCTCTGTTAATCCTCACAGCCCTCCGGGCACACATGGTTCTTGTCTTCATCTGACAGATGTCGAAGCAGAGAGAGGTTGAGTGTCTCTGTCGAGATCACACAGCCGGTGGTGGCGGCGCTGAGGCCGGAGCGCAGTCTGCGTCCTCTGCACCCGGCTGTGCTCTGATCTGGCATCACATACAGGGCGAGGTGCGCAGTACCATTGGAACTATGAATCCCTTTCCCTTCTTCACAGAGAAATCCAGTGTCACTGGGGATGCAGGGCGCTGGGGTGAGGCCTGCAGAGCTTTGGGCCCCAGTGGTCCCAGAGTCGTATCTAGCCCTTGCTGACGTGGCTCCTCATGGGTTGCCTCTTCCAGGCAGCCCTCTTAGGTTGACACAGTGCACCATCATACAGCTCTACTGTTGCCCCTGTCTGGGCAGCGCATCTCACTCCACAGAGCAACATCCTGACTCTCTGGCACAGTGCCCGAGGCAACTGAGGGTCACCCCAACCCCACCCCATCCTGTATTCTGGCCTCCCAAGTACCTAGTTACTTCTAGGAGGCTCTGTCCAGTGCCAGGCATTTCTTCCTCCATGTTGTTTCCTTTGTGCGAATGCCTTTCTTGTCTGTCAAATGTTGCCCATCCTTTAAGGCCCAGGTCAGTGGTCTCCTCTTCCAGGAAGGCTTCCTGGAAGCCTTAACATCTCCCTCCTCTGTGCAGCTCAGTGTAGTGGGAAAGGTCCTAGAGTCCCTGTCCTGTCATCAGTCTCTCTGAGCCTCAGTTTCCTTATCTGTGGACTGGGGATAACAGGAGTCGGGGAGAGGAAAAGGCCTGGATGTTCTCACCCTGGCCTGTGTGGACTTGTCTAGAGCCCAGGGAGGAATGGCCCTCTCAGGGTTAACTCCTGCCATGTCAGGGACGGAAGCAAGGGCGACAGAGTGTGAAATGAAGTCACTTCCCTGCCTGGGGGTCTGCCATGTGCCTGGCCTTCTGCATAAATCCTGTTTCCTCCTTGGTCTCCATGTGCCCACCCACTCCTGGCTCCCATGACCCCGAAGGTCACCAGCAGGTGGGGCTCCCGGTGGAATGTTGGCTTGTCATTCATCCGGCGAGGTCAATTCCTGTCTGGATCAGCCGTCCACCTTTCCTGCCGTGGCCTTCCACGTGGAGGTGTCACGGGAATGATGGGTGTGGGGTGCAAGGGAGGCTACCGGAGGTCAAGTCCAATGTCTAGCCTGCACTGTACTCTGGGGGCACTGAGGCCCAGGGAGGGCAGGGCACTTCCTTGGGGGGGCTCTGTGGGCATCCCTCCGGGCTGTCCCTCAGGCTCCTGGGCCCCCATGTCTTCCTCTGTGGAACCTGCATGAGCCTGTGTGTCACATGAGCCCTGAGCACCCACTGGGCCAGCCTAGGACGTCCGTGAGCTCATTGAACCCTGCCTCTACCACAGGGAAACCGAGGCTCAGGAGGTGGCCCAGGCCTCTGGCGGGGGACAGTGCTGGGGTCCACTCAGGTCTGCCTGACTCCGATACCCAAATGATTTCCATGGGAAGGTGTTTAGCTTCCCAGCAGTGGCAACTCGGGAACAACCTCACTCCGCGACCTTCTTCTGTGGGGTCAGCGGCTCTTCTTTTTTCCTATCAATGGTATATGTTCCTTCTAGAAAAATCAGAGAAAATAAACATATGCAGGAAGATTAGAAGACCCATCCATGACCCCAGTTTCCAGTGATAACTATGGGACCATTCACATTTGGAGATTTCATCCTTCCAGACATTTTTCATGTGTGTGTGTACTTGACACTGTATCTTTTTTCCCCTAACATACAATAGATATTTTCCCATGTGAGTGAAAACACTGTTACTTCTTGCTTTTGAAACTTTTAAATTGGCATTTAACATGCACAGAAAAGTACACACATCCCAAGTATACAGCTTGATGGGTCTTCAAAATGAGGGGAGCCTCCCACAGGTCAAGGAACAGAATTTTTTCAGCACTCAGACCCCTGCACCTCGTCACCAGCCCCTCCTTCCTGCTCCAGATGGGAAGTCCTGTCTGAGTTTTAGATGAACGGAATCATACAGTATTTGTTTATGTTGGCTTCTTTCGCTCCACATTCTTTTAAGTGACTTTCCTCAGACACGCTATCCATTTAAATGACTGCCTGATGATTCGCCTTTGACCACTGTTGATGTGGAAGATGTTTCGTCTTTGACTAATGTAAGCAAAGTTGTGCCGGACAGTTCTCTGGTCACATCTCTGATTATTTGCTTTGAATCCGTTGATAGGAGAATTGCTGGATCAAAGGGGTGAACGTACTGAAGGTATTTTAGAATTATTGCCAGATTGGCCACTAGGGGGCAGTGCTAGTTTGCATCCTGCCAGGTGCTGGGGAGAGAAGGGAACCCCGGCCCCCATCCTGACCTTGGGTGTTTTCCTGTTCTAGTGCCTGTAATACCCAGATAGGCAACGTGTGGGATTTCACGGTTTCCAGATTTCAAATTACTAGTTAGGTTGAACATTTTTTCCCTCACATTTATTGTCCATTCGTATCACTCTTCTGTTGGGTTTTTGTTTTTTGGGGGCTTTTTCTGTTATGCTCTCGAGAGGTGCTTGTTTTCCTGTTTGGAAAAAAGCTATCTTGAATGTGATAAATAATAGAAACATGCCAAAAATATCTTTCTGCAGTTTGCCACTTGTCTTTCGGCTTTGTGGTTTTTCTGTGTTTGTTGGTTAAAAGTTTTTAAAAGATTGTTCATAATCGGTAAACCCATTGGGGAGTTCAAAGTCATGACCTGGGGATCAAGAGACGCAGGCTCCACCAGGTCCCCCTGCAAAGCACTGTAACATTCACATTCTCGTATCTGCTCCCTGCATCCAACTGGTGTGATACATTGTTCCAACGGACTCGCATGAAGAAAATCCAGCTTCACACAGTTAGGTGGTTGGAAGATGGAGGAATATTCTATCAGCCTCTGGATATTTTCTTTTGACACTACATACAACACTCAGCATGTGATAGTTTCTTACAGGTTGGTTGAAAGGCAGACTCTGCAAATCTATTAATGGATTTTTCATATTTCATTGCATTAAAATCCATGCGACGGTCTTGCACTCTGAATGGACCTATGACACAGCAGTGATTTGTAACTTCAACTGGGGTCATTGGGGAAATATCGCTTCTCTGAATTTTACATATCTTCCAGATTTGGACATTTCAGCAATATTCGGAAATTATGTACGTTAACATCGTCACCCATATCATCGGAGAATCTTTATGTTTTGAGAGGCTGTCAGACTCATGGTGGCTGACGCAAGTTTTCCAAAACTCTAATGTTTCCCTTTAAGCCCAGACTTGATCGTTGGCAACAAACGACGTCGGTTATCTTCCTCAAGAGGATAGGATCGCCTTGTTCATTTTTGAGAAAATGTCCACCAGATACCCAGTTCTGAATAACAGGCATCTGTCTGTCCGTCGACTGTTCTTCTGTGCACTAAGAGTCTGGTTTGGCAGACAGCTCTGGGGGCTCACAAGTGCCTCCCCCAGACACCCGTCATCCCCCCACGCAGCCCGGGCGCACGCCGTCATCACACAGAATAGTAAAATGATGTGAATGCAAGGCGGAGCTTCTGTGAAATTAGCTTTACTGCTTCATCCAGGCCCTTCTTAGGGTGACCCTGGCATATTCTGTCACTGTGGGTGACTTGGGCAGCTGAGTTCAGGGCCAGCACTATCCCTCTTGCTGAGTCTTCCCTGCTGCCGTGGCTTTGTCTCCATCCATGTCCCCACTCACGTCATGCGGCAGTGATATCTCGGAGTTGTCCTGAGCATAGCGTTGACCTTGCAGACACCTGGAAGGTGTTAGGGACCCGGACCCTGCGGACCGTGCTGTCGGAGCTGTGGACCAGTTGGTAGGTGATTGGCCTCAGCTCAACGCCCAGGCCTGTCTGGGGCTCTGGGACATCGTGCCCACTGCCACTGTCATCCTCTCCCTGGTAACAGACCTGAAACAACTCACGGGGTGGTGGTAGAGATGTCAGCCATTGGGGTGAGAAGTTCATCATTTGTGATTTCAGATCCTGCTCAAGCTGCTAATGTGTTTGGTCCTCAGGAGTGAGAGAGGAGCCCAGGGGACTTTTTAGGGACCTCATTTTTCTTGTCCCTCTGGGAGGCAGGGAGAGTGTGAGTCGGCGGGAGAGACTCCAGGGTCTCAGCCAGTCAATTCTCCTGCAAGGGCGGGGTCTGCAAGGGGCCCTCAGAGTCATTCTCCCGCTTACTGGCCTGAGGGGCCCCCACAGCCTCTGGCCTTCACGTCCCTTCCTTGATAACCTTACCCTGCTCTGCCGTGTGGGACTCAGGGGTCAGCGTTACCTCCCGGCCCCCATTTTCTTAACCGCAGTCAAAACATGGCTGCCTTTACAGAGAGGCTGTTGTGTTCTGGGCCCTGGGCTGAAAGCCGCCTGTACTGTCTTCTTTGTGCTCACGGCGTGGACACCCACAGAATCGACCTTTTTGCTGTTGTAAAAATCTGTCCAGTCTTGTCCATTCAGGGGGCTACTTTGGGCCAACCCCAGCCCCGGCCTGCTGGGCTTCACGATGGCAACGGCCCTGCTGGGCTGTGGTCTGGGGAAGGTGAAGGAGACCTCCTGGTGCCAGGGATGGGAGTCAGCGAGGCAGAGAGAGCAAGTGGGGCAGGAAGAGGCAGAGTGAGTGAATGTGAGGCCGGCGTATGACTTGCAAACTCATTTGCGGCTCAGCAAAGAAACTGGCGTCTGTGATGTCACTGGAGGAAAACCGACTGGGTGGGGCCAATCGAGAGATGGCCCAGCCTTGTCCTGGATGGGTCATTTTAAGAATTTTCAAAGGCACAGTTTCTGCCCTACGTAGACTCTAGAACACCCCACCCCACCTCCCTGGGCTGTAAGATGCGCCTCTGCCTTATTATTATTTTGCTTTTATTGCTAATTCTTTGCAAAGGCCTGTTGAGATGTCTGCCCCAGGGATTGGAAGAATGTCACTTTGGCTCGAGTTCAGAGAACAAGGGTAGGAGTTCGGGAGCCATAGGCGGACGGGGAGGCTGGGGGGCTGCGGGGAAGTCATGAATTGCTACGTGGGTCCTCCTTGAGTCTAAACTGAAGTTTTGATGCTCATCTGTCTCCTCTGCCCGGTGTGCTCCTGGCCGTGGGGCAGGGTCTTTCCAGGCCCTGGGAGGGTCTGCTCAGAGAAGCAGGTGGGCAGAGAGGCCCAGAGGAGAAGGGGGAGGAGATGCCTGGTGCCAACCCTACTGTCCGCTGTCCCTGTGACTGTGGGCAGGTGTCTGGTCCACTCTGGACGTCAGTTTCCTCTTCTGCAAAATGAGAGGAACAGACTGGGATCTCAAAGGTACATCTGACTCTGACTCTGAGATACATGCTGAATGGTGGATTTTTTTTTTATGTTTTTTATTTATTTTTGAGAGACAGAGAGAGGCAGCTTGAGCAGGGGAGGGTCAGAGAGAGAGGGAGATACAGAATCCAACGCAGGCTCCAGGCTCTGAGCTGTCAGCACAGAGCCCGACACGGGGCTCAAACCCATGAACCGTGAGATCATGATCTGAGCCAAAGCTGGCCGCTTAACCAACTGAGCCACCCAGGCGCCCCTGGATGGTGGATTTAAACTGTGTAGTGTGTGTGTGTGTGTGTGTGTGTGTGTGTGTGTGTGTGTGTAGGGACAAGGCCAGGGCAGGTAGAGGCAAGTCTGAGCCCCTGCCCTGGGCACAGCCCTGAATTTTCTCCTCCCCTCCCCTGCATAACCAGGCAGAGCCCTGCAGCGGGGGACATCCGTCATGTTTGTCCAGCAGCGAGGCAGATGTTTCCTGCAGCTGGCCACTCGGCCTCCTGCCCTATTTTTAGCTCCATTGTTACCCGCCCAGGGCATCTGTCTGCCTGCTGCGCATGGCAGCCCGTGGCCCTGGAAGGGGTGCTCTTTTCTGCATCCAGCATGCTCTCGGCCTCCTACCATATCCTTGGTTTAAATTTCCCATCGTCTGGTGGGAAAGTGAGGCAGTGTCAGGAGAAATGGGAGAGGGGGGTGGGCGATGCCTTTGAAAGAGCCGGGGCTGTGGAACCAGAGGCCTGGTTCTGTTCTGTCCTGCACTAAACTCTCTGAGCCTCGGTTTTCCCATCCACTCAATGGCACAAAAGCCTGTGGGCCTGCTTTTCCCCAGAGGATGATTCTGAAACTGAAATGAGATGGTTCTGAGCTGAAATGCATGTGAAAATGACATTTGGAACCTACAACTGTTGTGGGTTTTTCTCTGTGGGGGGCCCTGGAGGAGCACTGGGTCAGGAGTGGGGAGACGAGGCATGTACTAACCAAACACCAGGCCAGTGAGCTCGGGGCTGTGGTTGCAGGGGTGCGGGCTGCATGCTGGAGGGCTTAGAGAAAGAGGGGACGACCTTCCTGCTTATGGCGGGAGTGAGGGGGTGAGGGTTGGGATGATGTCCCTGCCTGTGGGACCAGGGAGGACAGGTGCGGGGGGGGGGGCAGGGAAGGGCTGGATATGTCCTGGGGGGTACGAGCAGGAAAGGGCTTTGAGTGTCCCCTCCCAGCAGCTCCAGAGTGGTTCCTGACCAGGAGAAGCCCTGTGCTGGGTCTGGAGGCCCGAGGCTATGTAGCCTCCTCCCCGAGCAGACAGCGAGCACGGGGGCTCTGCTCCCTGGGCTGTGTTACACACTGGACTTTCACAAAGGACTTATTTTATTTTATTTATTAAACATTTTTTATGTTTATTTATTTTTGAGAGAGAGAGACAGAGCCTGAGCAGGGGAGGGGCAGAGAGACAGGAAGACACAGAATCGGAAGCAGTCTCCGGGCTCTGAGCTAGCTGTCAGCACAGAGCCCGATGCGGGGCTTGAACCCATGAACCGTGAGATCGTGACCTGAGCTGAAGTCGGAGGCTTAACCTACTGAGCCACCCAGACGTCCCAAGGATTGATTTTATACAAAGGGTTCAGCTGCTAAAATGTGGGAAAGGCACCCATCCTGTCCAGCGCCCCCACTGTCCAGCTGGTGATGAAGCGTGGCCTAGAGAGAGCGGTGCTGAACTTGCGATCTCTCGGAAAGCCCGAGCTGGAGAGGAACATCTCTGGGGGCTTTTCCTGCTCTGTACCATAGGGCACCTGGGACCGGGGGCTGCCTGGAACACTGGGAATGTGGAGGGTCATAGGGCGTGGTGAGGGTGGGGAGAGGGGTCTTGAATGCCAAGCAAGGAGTGTAGACCAGAGTCAGGTCATGGACCTTCCTGGCTCCTTGAACAGATGCTTCAGGCCCCTGTGGCGTTACTGGAGGTCAGACGTGGGGTTCCAGCCTCAGTTCCCACTGGCCCTTTGGGGCAGCGAGGGGAATGCCGGCAAGGCCCGGGCCCTGTGCGGGGTCTCAGGAAACTCTAGGTTTCCGCTGACCTTTATATGCTCAAATGCCCAACTTCCCCAGGCTGAGCAGGAGAGCATGTCCAGGTGCTCCTCACCCTGTTCTCCCCAGGGTCCTCCCCGCCCTCAGGCCCGGGTGCATGAGACCTGGACGTGGCTGGGGCCTCAGATGCTCAGGAACAGGAGGGCGGCCCCTCCATCCCCCCCAGAGCTCACCGGGCCTTTCCCGGGAATATTTATGTTCCCCTCCTCTTTTCCCCCTGAAATATCCAACAGGCATGGCCCCTCCCATCCAGATAATGCCTCCGTGTTTTCCAGAAGGTCCCCTACTCCATAAGGCCCCGAGAGGGACACAGAGAGACTCATGTCACCTGGGGAGACACGTGCATTCTCTCTGCCTTTTCGGAGCGGTGGGGGCCAAGCCTCTGTTGATAGCATGGGACAAACAGCCGCTTAGAACTTCCTAAATCTCTGCAGCTGACTTGGGGAAGGCTAGCCATCAGCAGTGTTCTCATTGTCTCCTCAGCTGCCCCGTGGCCCCGTGACCAGAGATGGTGTCTTCTGTGTCCCGTGAACCTCGTACCCCAGCATGGGCTGGGTCCCCGGCGTCACTCTGCCTGACTCCTACCAGAAGGGAAACTTGACACTCCCCTGCAAAAGGGGAGAGAAGTCAGTTCTGTCTTGTTGCCATGTGGCATGTGGTCATTGAGGGTCAAACCTAAAAATAATGGAGTGCATTAATCAGGATTAGATTTGGCTGCGAGTAATAGGAAAAGCCAAAAACAGGGGTTTATACAAGCTGGAAGTTTATTTCTGCGTCCTGTCCAAACGCAGAGCGTTGTAGCCCACGCCTGGTGTGGTGGTTCCACTCCCTGGATTCCTTGGGGGACCTTAACCGCTACCATTCTGCGGGTGTGGCTTCATGGTTCAAGAGGGCTGCGAAACATAAGTCATCACATCTGTGTTCCAGACAGCAGGACGGAGGTAGGGAGGAAAGGGGGTTCAGAGGAAGGATTCTGGAACTTTCCATGTGACACTGACCCTTACGTTCCATTAGCTAGAACTAGTCACAGGGGAGGCTTAATTGTTTAATACACATGGCGGAGAGGGAGGGGGTGGAGGCATTGTGGGCATTTTGGTCACGTGAGACGTGAGACGCTGGTCCAGTGCTTCGGGACTACTGAGTCCCTCCCAGGGAGATTCTCCCAGGGGAAGTCAGTCTTGTCCTGGGACCAGAAAGCCATGTGCCCTGGGACCAGCATGAGGGGGCAGAGGAGCCCTCTAGGGGTTCGGAGGCAGCCTGGTCACAGTGGTCAGAGCAAGGGAGATGGGCCAGCCTCTCCTGAGGGGGTCAGAGTCTGCCCAGGAAGTGTGACCTGTGTCCGGTCGGCTGGGGCCTGAGTGAGAGGACAGACTCCGCCCTGGAGGTGGCCTGGAGCCAGGGGACTCACAGACCCAGGGAAAATACAGAGGGCTGCAGGTGCTGTGACATAGGGGGACAGGATGCTGCCCCAGGGAGCCCTCTTCCACCCCGCGAGGCCAGGAGGGCCCCAGGACCGCCTCCCTGCCATGGCACATTGCTGACATTTGCTCATTCTCTCTCTCTCTCTCTCTCTCTCGACCATCTGAGAGTGACAGACATCAAGGTGCTTCATCTCTAGACACTTCCGCCTGGGTCTCCTAAAAACACAGTATCCATAGTACTGTTAACTTATTTATCCAACATATAATCCATATTCAGATTTTCCCACTGGAAAGAATGTTCCTTACAGTCTTTCCTCCCCTCCCCAGTCCAAGCTCCCATAGAGGCTGAGCTTCCTGACAGGCAGGGCTGACCCACATGGGGAGCTTTAGAAGTGGGGGGCTCTCTAGGCCCGGAGACAGGTGCCGAGGGGTGCTGGAAAGGACCCTTTTCCTTCCCGAGGGTCCCACATTTCAGAAGCCCCAGGGGCCATGCTGGAGCACATGGTGACAAGTGCCAAGGTCTTTGCTGCTCCACCTGTCGGGGGAGCCGACAGCTTCTCCCCCTCGCAGAGGACAGGGGCTGGCCCTCCACCCCCGGCCTCTCCCTGCTCGGGCGCCCCATCTGTCCCTTGCTGGCCCCCACTTGCCACAGCTTCTCAGTGGGCTGCCCGGTCCCCCTGCCCACTCTATCCACTCCCGGCTCCAGGCCCACCCCGGAGTGTCCTCTCCAGGTGTGACAGGGATGACTCTCCCTTCCGGAACTTGGACCCTCAGAGGCTCCCTGCTGTGTGCAGGCTGGAACCCAGAACTCAAGGCACTCCCCCCCACCCCACGGTGCCAGTCCACCTGTTGAACGTTCCTCCTCTTTCTGCTTTCAGCTTTTAGATCTTGTTTCCAGGGTAGAAAAAAATAGAAGCATTTCAGAAACATACAGTTTAGCAGACAAAGGCCTCCTGCGATTCTAGACCATTGGTGGCTTTATTTTATATTTTGCTCTCCGAGTTTTCAAGAGGAGGGGGAGGGAGGGGGGATGGGTTTGGGCGAGACCCTCTGAGGCGAGGGTGGGGGGTGGGCCTCGTAGCGGAAGCCAGGTGACTCTACTACACTGTGGAGCCTGGGGAAATTCCTGTCATCGACCCTGCTTGGCTGCGTCCTCTTCTGTAAAGTGGGGGTTGTGGGGACGCCTGGGTGGCTCACTTAAGCGTCCGACTCTTGATTTTAGCTCAGGTCATGGTCTCACGGTTCATGAGTTCGAGTCGTGCATCGGGCTCTGTGCTGACAGTGTGGAGCCTGCTTGGGATTCTCTCTCCCTCTCTCTGCCCCTCCCCTGCACACACTCTCTCTCTCTCTCTCTCTCTGTCTCTGTCTCTCTCTCTCAAATAAACTTAAAAAAAATAAAGCGAGAGTCATAAACCTTGAGGTTGTTGACAGTAACGAAGATAGAAAAACCACAGAGACACGAAAAATGTATGAGTGGAGTAATTTTCATGGGCCTGTAGACGGTAACAGGCAGAGGGCAATGTGGGGGAGGGGGCAGAGACAGAGCTGGGGGGTTGGGGGATGGGGGAGCCCTAGGTGAGGAGCTGTGACCATTGTCCATTTAAAAAAAAAATTGTTCCCAAAGCAATCATGTTCATTGATTGGAAATTGAGAGGGAGGGATAAGCAAAAGGAAAGTAAATACCTCACTCGGTCCCCCCAGTCAGGAGTTAAGTACCATTACGTCCAAGTACACATCCTTCCTGTCTTCTGTGCCCGCTTGTTGCTGAGTGCTACCCTCGTTCCCACCAATGACGAGCCAGGCGCGGTGGGAGAACAAAGAGATGGAGCTGATGTGTTCTGTACTTCCGTGCACAGCGCCTCCCTTGAGCCAGGCAGCTGATGGAGCCGGGAAGGACACAGGATGGCTGTGTGACACACACCGGGAATAGCATACAGTGGAAGGGAATGGAGCCTTCCACCTTGTGATGCTCACAGCGGGCTGTGGGTGTTGAGAGGCGGAGGTGGGTGTGTAGTCAGGGAGGGCTTCCTGGAGGAGCTGGGCTTTAACATCTAGGGTTGGGTGGAATGCGGGGTGGAGGAGGGCCATCAGGGTGAGAGGAGGATTGGGTGGAGCAGCTTCTCCCAACACCCTCTTGTGCAGGACTGTGACCTGCTTCTTGGTGCCAGGTGCCCGCTCTTCTGTGAGTCCTGGAGGCTGCAGGTGCCTTAGGCTGGTCACATGTTCATCTCATAAATATTTCCTGAGCATCTGCTGGGCCCCAGGCGCTGTCCTGGTGCTGGGGCCATGATATGGACAAGTCGGGCACTGTCCCTGCTTGCTGAAGTAGACTGAGGTGACACCCATAACCCCGTTGGTGAGGCAGTTTGGAAATACAACAGGCTTGTGGACGGACAGAGACTGTGGCTGGAGTGGGCAGACGGCATCACCAGGGACTCAGAGGGGCCTCCCCGAGGAGGGACGTCTGAGTCAAGACCCCAGGAAGGGGCAGCCATGTGAACGAGCTGAGGAATGTTCCAGGCAGAGGGCTGGCAGGTCCACAGCCTTCCTGAGGAGGAGGGGCTGTGGCCAGTGGCTGGGGCCTGGGGACAAGGACACGGGGGAGTGAGGTCAGAGGATGGGCTCCTCACAGGGGACGGGGCTGGATATGTTGCCCTGTGCCCCGGGGAGAGAACGGGACTGGATTCAGTTTTTTTTTTTTTAAATGTTTGTCTATTTTTGGGAGTGAGAGGCAGAGAGAGAACGCGTGCATGTGAGCAGGGAAGAGGCAGAGAGAGAAGGAGAAAGTGAGAATCCCAAGCAGGCTCCATGCTGTCAGCCCAGAGCCTTATGTGGGACTCCATCTCACAAACCATGAGGTCGAGACCTGAGCTGAACTCAAGAGTCAGACTCTGAGCCACCCAGGTGCCCTGATTTAGGTTTTATTTTTTTTATTAAAAAAATTTTTTTTAATACTTTTTATTTATTTTTGAGAGAGAGAGACAGCACAAGCAGGGAAGGGTCAGGGAGAGAGGGAGACAGAATCTGAAGCAGGCTCTGTGCTGACAGCTCAGAGCCTGACGCAGGGCTTGAACCCACGAACTGTGAGATCATGACCTGAGCCGAAGCTGGATGCTCAACCAACTGAGCCACCCAGGTGCTCCTGATTTAGGTTTTAAAAGATTCTTCTGGCTGCTGCACAGAGGATGGATTGTGGGGGGACAGGAGGGAAGGAGAGGCTGGCTGGGGGCTGCTGTGTTTGTCCTGCTGAGGAGCTGGTGGCCCGGATGTGGTGGCAGCAGAGGTTGGAGGAGGGCCCACCCATTTTTCTGCAGGGAGAGTTCCAGAGCCGGCAGAGGGCCTGCCCGAGGCCACAGAGCAGGGCTCTCCTGGTCCCTGATTGCGGCCCAGGGCAGACGCCAGCCTCCCTAAGCGGCCCACCAGGTGGAGTGAAATGGGGAGTTATAACTGTGCGTCACCAGGTAGGTCCCCCAGCCCCACTCTGCCCGGTCACTTGCTCAGGATGGGCAGAATGGGGGCCAGCGGACTGCTGAGCCCACTTATTCCTCCAGACCCTTCCTTTCATAGGCCGTGTCTGGGCAAGGCCCCGTCAGGGAGGTTCAGATCCAGTGGTGGCAGGGAAGGGACATGGAGAAGGGGAGGAGAAAAGTGCCTTGAGGATGGGGCCCCGGGGATGGGAAGGTAGCTGAGGAATCGGAGCCCCCGCTGTGTGTCAGGCTGTCTAGGTGTTGCCTTCTGTGTCCTCACCGATGTCATCCTCCCACAACCCCTCCCAGGAGGCACACAACAGTCCTCCGTTAATAGCAGGGGAAACTGGCATGCAGAGAAGTTAAGCCCGCACCCGGGGGCACTGAGGCGTGGTGGAGATGGGAACCAGACAGTTTTGGGCCTGTGCTTCACAGTATCAGAGCCACCCTGTCTCCCACTAGGTGCCAGGTCATTGGAGAGTCACTTCCAGCTTGCGTGAGCCTCCACTTTTCTGTCTGTAAGTGGGAACATTGACACTGGCTTTCCCGGCACCCTCATGCCTGGCGTAGAATTATTTTTATCTGCAGCAAATGTGGGGGTCGACTCTGACAACCCCAAGCTGGCCCTCAGGACCACGGAGCACAGAGACCCAGCGGCCCTGTCCAGTAGAAACGGGACATGGGCTACCTATGTCATTCTTAAGAGTTACATTAAGAATGTGAAAAGAGGGGGCACCTGGGTGGCTCAGTCGGTTAAGCAGCCAACTTCGGCTCATGGTCTGTGGGTTCGAGCCCCACATCGGGCTCTGTACTGACAGCTCAGAGCCTGGAACCTGCTTCAGATTCTGTGTCTCCTTCTCTCTCTGCCCTTCCCCTGCTTATACTCTGTCTCTCAAAAATAAATAAACATTAAAAAAATGAAATTAAAAAGATAAAAAGAATGTGAAAAGAAATAGGGGCGCCTGGATGGCTCAGTCAGTTAAGCGGCTTAGGTCATGATCTTAGGTCGTGAGTTCAAGCTCCACGTTGGGCTCCATGCTGGACGTGGAGCCTACTTAAAAGAAAAAAAGAAAACATGAAAAGAAATAGATGAACTGAATTTTAACAACAGTGTTTAACCTAATATATCAAAATATTATTATTTTGACACATAGCAACATAATAAGTTGTTAGTGGGATATTTTACATTTTTGGTACTAAGTCCTTGAAACACCAGTCTGTAGCGCATCCCAGTGAAATTGCTGGACTTAGGAAACGGTGAAGCTGTCTTCCAGAGTGGCTACATGATCTTTGCATTCAGCAGCCGTGCCTGAGACACATTTCTTCCACACCCTCACCAACGCTTGCTGGTTTTGGCCTTTTCATGTTTGTCATTCTGACGTATTTTCCTGATGATAAATGATGCTGGGTGTAGCTTTCTAGTCTCATTTGGCATCCGTATGTACCTTCAAAACTGTTGCCAATTTTTTTTTAAAGGTTTTATTTTTCCGGGTGCCCGACTGGCTCCATTGGTAGAGCATGTGACTCCTGATCTCATGGACTCTTGATCTCAGGGTTGTGAGTTCAAGCCTGTTCAAAAAAATATTTTAGTTTTAAGTGATCTCTACACCCAACATGGGGTTTGAACCTCCAACTCAGGGATCAACAGACACATGTTCTACCGACCGAGCTAATCAGATGCCCCATCTTTTGCCCAGTTTTAATTGGATTTCTGATTAATTGGATACCAAGTTGTAAGAGTTAGCGCCTCTCTTTTTTTGGGTCAGAATTAAATGAGATATTCTATGTCAAGTGCTTTGCTCCCAGAGATGGACCCATTGGCCCTCTTGTGGCCTCCGCTCTGCAGTCAGGGTCACTAGAGGCTAGCTCGGGGGCTGTTTAGACACCCCCCCTGCCAAGGAAGGCATGGGAATCACACAGTCTTTTTTTATTCTTATGTCTTTTATTTTATTTTGAGAGAGAAAGGCAGAGAGCGAGCGGGGGAGGGACAGAGAGAGAGGAAGACACAGAATCTGAAGCAAGCTCCAGGCTCTGAGGTATCAGCACAGAGCCTGATGCGGGGCTCGAACCCACGGACTGTGAGATCATGACTTGAGCCAAAGTCAGATGCTTAACCGACTGAGCCACCCAGGTGTCCCAAGGAATCACACGCTCTTGACCACACACCTGATTTGACTAACATAATTACACACTTGAACACTATCTACTCAACATCATCTCCCTGTGCTCACAGTGGGAGTCTCCCCCTTTGCCTCAGTCTAGAGTCAGTGTGGCCCCGCCAGGGAACCCTGGATGGGGAGGCAGGAGCTCTGGTTTTAATTCTGTCCTTGTGACTTGGAGGACATCACTTTTCCTCTCTGGGCCTCCCATTTCCTCGTCAGCAGAGAGGATTGGACTTGCTGACCTCCAGGGGTGTGGCTGGCTCTGAATCTGCTTTTAGGGGCCTGTGGCAACAGTCATTTGTGGTGGTTCCTATAGTCACATCTTTCCCTGAGGTGAGACTTGAGATTCTGCAAGAGGGTCTGGGGTCCATCCCAGCGGGCAGGGAGGGCCGGAGAAGGGCTGGGGCTGGGGTGGTGGCTGGGGGCCGTAGCTCACAGCTTTCCCCGGCAGTCCAAACAGCCAAACTGTGCTTCGGAAAACCCCACGGGGTTTGCCAAGCCTGAAGGTCATGGCTGCTGCACCGCGATGAGGCCAGAGAAGAGGGGGGCTTGGGAACTTTAGATTAGAGATGGGGAGACCGAGACCAGAATAGGGGTGATCCAATTCTACCAAGAACCGAAGAAAAAGAAACGACTTCCGGGGTGTTTCAGGCCATGGCCTTAGGAACCCGCTCTTGGACCCCTTGCTGTCCTCCCTATGCCAGGATCTAGAGTGGTCA
>PJEM01004113.1:80252-156619 GCA_004023845.1 Helogale parvula
GCCCTCCTCACAGGTTCCCTCCCTCCTGCTTTCCTCGCTGGACCCTTCTCTGCTTCACATCTTCACCCCACCCTCCGGGGTCCTCACCCACTTCCTCTCACTCTCTAGTTTCCTGGGGCCACTACTCTTCTCTTCTGGCAGGTCCCTGCCTGGTCTCAGCCTGCCTGCCCACACCCCTCCTGAGGAGCAGCAGGGAGAACAGATACGGGGAACGGAGAACCGACTGCTCCCCCCAGCCTGGGGAATCTCCATCCCGGTCTCTAAGCTCCAGAACTTCTATTACTTAGTTGTTTCACCCCCCTAATATCCCCTAGAAAGTGAGCCCCCCAAGGACAGATGACTTTCAGTTTTCTGGTTTACTGCCCCCAGCCCTGGAACTAACACCACTTGGTTCTGGCAATGTAGCTGCTCAATAAATAGTGAATGAGTAGTCCTGCCAACTAAACTACATTTGTTGAAAGAGTAGCTGGGATTTTCTGGCATTTGGAAGAACTGGTTCCATTTCTGGTCTGTCAGGCAATGTTCTGGAGGCAGGGGCCCCTGGAGTTCCGGATCTTAGGAAGGGGATCCAGCTATGACTCCCTGCTTGGGCCCCTTCTCCATGCCCTTCCTCCAGCTGAGGGAGACATAGGCCTTCTTCCTGGAGAGCTTCAGGCCGCACCCTAGAGCCAGACTCAGTTTTCTGCCCCTAGCATGCCTCTCCCTGCTTTCTTTCCTCAAGGCCTGGCTTCAAAGCTGCCTCCTACATGAAGCCTTCTCTGATTGTCCTTCAGGAGGGGTTGTCTTTCCCTTTCCCGTGCTAAATGAGACCCTTTCTGGCATCACAGATGGTCACATATTTTGTTTGTCTTTCTCAAAAGTCTGCAGACAGCTTGAAGACCATGTCCACTGCCCCAGCTCTCTGTTCCTCATCCTCTGGGGCCTGGGGCCTGCTGTAGAAGATGTCCCTGAGCCACCTCAGTCACCCCCCCGTGTCTCTCCCCCTTCCAGGGACGCTACTTCCTGGTGCGGGATGTTACTGAGAAGATGGATGTGCTGGGCACTGTGCAGAGCTGTGGGGCCCCCAACTTCCGGCAGGTGCAGGGTGGGCTTCCCGTGCTCGGCATGGGGCAGCCCACCCTCTCCGGATTCAGGCGGGTCCTCCAGAAACTCCAGAAGGATGGACACAGGGTAAGCGCCACTGCTTCCCAGGCAGGGTCTAGCCCCCCAAGTCTGGTGAAGGGACTTCCAGAGGGGCCTGGCCACATTATGGGAAGGGGGGCTGGGGACCCAGACCTGGCTCTGCCAGGCCTTGAATGCCATGGTGATCATCGTGGTTGGGAATGGTTGGGAAATTCTGGGTGAATGTTTATTGCCCTGTTATGTGTGGACACAGGAGCCCTGAGGTCAGAAGTCCCTTATATGCCCCACTTTGAGAATCTTGGAGAAGTGACAGGGTGACAGTAGGGTCCAGTTCATCACAAGAGAGTCACAGCTTGATCATCACAGCTGACACTTCTATCCTCATGTCAGCCCTGTGAAGGTGGGGCCAGCTACTCCCATTTCACAGAGAAGAAAACCGAGGCCCAGAGAGGATAAATGTCACAACTTACGAGTAGTGTTCCCAAGACCCAAACCATACATCTGGACTTGAAACGCCAGCTTTTAATGACTCCTCTCTCCTGCCTGATGCCACGGCGGGGTTTTGAGTGTCTGCAGGACAGAGGCTGAGGGTCCACTGTGACTGCAGGCTCAGCGTGGACAGCCTGAGTCTCATTTGACCTGGAATGTAGCTGGAGGGTCCTTGAGTGAGCCAGAGTGGGGTGGGGTGTGAGCCCTGTGCAGATCCCGTCGTCCCAGCTCGATGGCAAGTCCCAGGGAAGGGTCTGCGCAGGGAGGCGGCGGGTCGGGTGTCCGTGCCGGGTCGCGGTGATGGCTTCCTTCCTCCCCCGGGCCCTGGCAGGAGTGCCTCATCTTCTGCGTGCGGGAGGAGCCCGTGCTGTTCCTGCGTGCTGGGGACGACTTCATGCCCTACACGCCTCGAGACAAGCAGAACCTTCGCGAGAACCTGCAGGGCCTTGGGCCTGGCATCCGGGCAGAGAGCCTGGAGCTGGCCATCCGGAAGGAGGTGAGGGTCAGTGGTGTGGTGGGGACCCTCCTCCCTGGTAGGCCCCGGGCAGCCAAGTTGGGACCCTGGCCTCCAGCCCAGCTTGGCTCTCGCCAGCCCACACTCACCCATGTTTGTGCCTTGCTTGGTCGGGTAGCTGTCTGCAGGGCCAGCTCCCGGGAAGCCAGAGGAGGGACTTGCTACTCCTGGCTCTGCTTGCCTCTGCCCCATTGTCACCCGGCACCCCTCCTCCACACTCGGCACCCTCATTTAAACGAGGAGCCCCAACACTGACACTTGGCCCTCTGTGAGCTGTGAGGCCCGGGTGAGCCACTTCTCTCAATGGGCCTCTGTCTGCTGCTGAGGTGCCTGTGTTCTCTCCTTCACAACATGGAGGCCTGTCAAGGTGTCTGAGGCTGTTGACCAGCCTCCGCAGAGGTGTGTAGACGGAGTGTGCGGTCCCGATGCCCCCGGAGACCGTCATGGGCAGGAACCTGGTTGTGGCCCATCTCCCTGTGAGGCCCGTCTCCTCCGGCGCCTGAGCTTTCCCTTTCCTTCCATGTGATGGCTTCACTGACGCCTGCGCCCCCTGCGCAGGATACCTCCTCCCTGGCCCCGGTGCTGGCCTTGTCATCTTGTGTGCAGTCGCCGCCCCCATCCCATCGGGACTCCCAGAGCCCAGAGCACCATGGCCGGGTAGTTCCCCCTTGGAGGAGGAGCCGCTAATCTGTGGCCTCCGTGTGGCCTCCTCCTACAGCTCAGCCAGGAAGGCCAGCAGGGGGCCTGCAGGTCAGTCATGGCCCCCTCTGGCCCTCACTCCTCCATCCAGATCCATGACTTTGCCCAGCTGAGTGAGAACACGTACCACGTGTACCACGACATTGAGGACCTGCTGGGGGCGCCCCGTGCTGTGGCCATCCGGGGCGAGGACGATGTGCATGTGACGGAGGAGGTGTTCAAGCGGCCTCTCTTCCTGCAGCCTTCCTACAGGTGCTGACGGCCGGGTCCGCCCTGGGTCGCCAGATGAGAGGCCAGTGTGCTGGGCGTGGGGCTTCTCTGGCCTTGCTCTCCAGCTGTGGCCTCAGTTTCACCACCTGCGGGTTGGGCTGAGTTTCCTACATCTGCCTCTCCCACAAGACCGCAGGGGTGGGGGGATGCCCGGGGCGGGTAGGCCGCCTGATGGGTCTCTTCCCCTCACCTGGCAGGTACCACCGCCTGCCCCTGCCAGAGCAAGGAGCCCCCCTGGAAGCCCAGTTTGATGCCTTCGTGAGTGTCCTCCGGGTAAGTCAGGGCAGGAGAGGGTGGTGGGAGCATGGAGTAGGGACGGGTCCCTGGGGAGCAGGTCCGTGTCTAGGCCCTGTCTCCATGGAGATGCTCAGGGCAAGTGTGGCCTCTGGCTTTCCTCAGAGGAAGGCTGTCGTCTGAGTTGTGTAGGAGGTTGAGTGAGTGAGTGAGTGTGTGTGTGTGTGTGTGTGTGTATCTCTGTGTGGGGTGTGTGTGTGGGGGGTGTATATCTGTATATTCTCTAAGGACAGCCCCGGCATTGACGGTCTGAGGGACTGGACTCTGGGCAGGCCCAGCTGCTAACTTGCTGTGTAACCTTGGACACATCACCTGACCGCTCTAGACATCAAGTTACTGGAGCTAAAAAATTCTTATCTGTAGGCTCTTCCCCAGCCCCTTTGGGAGGCCACCTTATTTAATTGGCATCTCCTGGGGTCAGGGGTTGTTCCATCCAGGCCTGGCCGCCTGAGCAGTACCACTCCCAGGACCAGCTGGTGAAGTCCCCCAGGGCCTGGGAAGGGGGCAGAACCGCTCTCGGGGAGGGGGGGCAGGTGGAACAGATTGAGCTTTGAAGTTTAGTAAAAGAGGCTGAGTCCTCCATCTGGGCCCCCCTTGCTCAAGACTGTGGGCCAGGGGTGGGCTGGTGTCGTGACCCCCTCCCCGACTTGGGCCCCAGCAGAAGGGGTTTCTGGGTCCACACTGTTGCTGACGGTCACGGTCTCTCCCAGGAGACCCCCAGCCTGCTGCCACTCCGAGATGCCCATGGGCCTCCCCCTGCTCTCCTCTTCAGCTGCCAGACGGGCGTGGGCAGGACCAACCTGGGAATGACCCTGGGGACCCTCATCCTGTTCCACCACAGCCGGGCTGCCTCGAGGCCAGAGTGAGTGTCCCAAGGGGCTACAGGGATGAGTAGAGGAGGGGGCAGGGCTGCCAGAATGCTGAGGGCGCATCAGGGGCCCGGGACCAGAGCTGGAGATGGGACAGCTGGGGTTCATTTCCTGGGTTGCCATAGGCTTGCTAAGTTATGTGAAAAAAGTCGCTTGACCTTTCTGGGCCTCAGTTTCCCCAGAAAATGCCCCTTGCTTCCTCCAACCTGAATGGGAAGGGAGACTTAGAGCCAGTAGTCCGGTGCCCCTCAGCGGCCACATGAATGGATGAGTGTCAGGAGGGGGACAGTTGTAGAGGCCTGTGGGAGCACTGACCATGCTCCCGACCCCTTCCTTGTCAGGGCTGTCCCCCTTCAGACCAAGACCCTGCCCATGGAGCAGCTCCGGCTGATCCAGAGCTTTCTCCACGTGGTGCCTCACGGGAGGAAGATGGTGGACGAGGTGAGTGAGGGGGCTGGCGGCGAGGGAGTGGGCAGAGGGGGGTCTCTCCTCCCGTGCTGGGGTCTCTTCCTCCCCGACGCTGCCCCCTTCGAGGCAAACCGTTCTTCCCCTTTTCTTCTCACCCGTCTCCGCCATCTTTCCCTGGCCCTGTGCCCTCCCTGCCCCCCTCCCCTCCCCTCCGCCCTGGTCGGGGCACCAGGTGGACAGAGCCATCACCGCCTGTGCGGAGATGCATGACCTGAAGGAGGTCCTCTTGGAAAACCAGAGGAAACTGGAAGGCGTCCGGCCCGACAGCCCAGCCCAGGTGAGGCACGGAGAGGGCCCGCGTTCGCCTGAGTCCTGCAGCCTCATTTCTTTCCGACTGACTTTTCCCGGTTGCTGCTTCCCCCAGAGAAGAGAGGTGTTCAGAGGACGGGGAGATAGAGGGGCTGGGCCTGCGGGAAGGATGGACAAGGAAGAGTGGAAGTTTACTTTCCCCGGCCAGGTCTCCTCGCTGCAGAATAAACAGGACGGAGGAAGGGGGCTGCTGGCAGGGGTGCCTGAGGCCTCCGGGCGCAGAGACTTCCCAGACCGCTCATGGCTCCCCCTTGCTGTGTCTTTGGGGAGGCCGGGGTTTGGTCCAGTGCGCTGCTTCTGGAAGAGTGATGGGCTCTGGGCTGTCTCAGAGGCCCCGTCCCTGCGCCCCGGGGAGAGGCCGCTGTCTTGACAGCATTTGCACACAGCACATGGAAGGAATCTAAGGCCTGCAGAGACTTTTTCTTAACACTTACAAGAAATAGCTCTTAAAAGCAACAGTATCGGGGCGCCTGGGTGGCTTAGTTGGTTAAGCAGCCGACTTCAGCTCGGGTCATGATCTCACAGTTCGTGGGTTCGAACCCCGCGTCAGGCCTGCTTCAGATTCTGTGTCTCCCTCTCTCTGACCCTCCTCCGCTCACACTGTGTCTCTCTCTCAAAAATAAAAAAAATAAAAAGCAATGGTATGGTACAGAAAGTTGAGAAATTAGAGAAGGGAAAGAGCCACCCGCTATCCTGGTGCGAGTTTGGGGCTGGGTTCCTTCAGTGTGGTTCGTTTGTGACATTCTCGTGTGGGGCGCCCCGGGGGACGGTTTGCGTCCTGCTGATTGCCTTTCACTTCACTCTCCCATGCATCCCTGCTCGTTGTCATTGAGGTCTTTGCTGGCTGTGTCACTTAAGCCCATCGCTCGGCTCAGCCATTGTTGGCCTGGCGGGGCAAGAGCACAGGCTGTGTGTGGCCTGGCCGCCTGGGTTCCGGGCCGGGCCACCTGGGTTCCGGTCCTGACTGGGCCACCTACGGGCGTGTGGACGTGGGCAACCTGCTTAACTGCCCTGTGCTTCAGTTTCCCCACTTGTATAACGGGGCCCCTAACAACAGCCACCCCATGGGGTTGTTGGGAGGATCCACTGAGGTAAGAGCCATGAAGCACTTAGCAGGGAGCCTGGCCCAGGTGTCCCTGGAGCGTCCCCTGTCGTGGTTCACTAATCAGAACCCTCTTGGGAGACACTTGCTCATCAGTGCGCATTCTTTTGCATCAAGATACCTTCACGAATATGAAGCTGTTGTGTATTTAGGATTTTCTCCCTTAGTCTAGATCGGAGGTCGGCAAACGACAGTCCATAGGCAAACAACCTGCCACCTTGTTTTTGTAGGCAAGTTTTATCTTGCTTTGTATTTTTTAAGAGAGAGAGTGAGCGAGCACAAGCAGGGGAGGGACAGAGGGAAAGAAAATCTCAAGCAATCTCCTCCAATATGGGGCTCGATCCCACGACTCTGGGAGTATGACCTGAGCCAAAACCAAGAGTCCAATGCTCAACCGACTGAGCCAGCCAGGCGCCACTGTTAACTGCGTTTTATTGGAACATGGTCTTGCCCGTTCATTTCAGGACCATCTGTGGCACAGCTGGAAGAGAGACCCTAGAATGTTTACTGCCTGGCCTTTTATAGAAAAAGAAGTTTCCCGACCTTTAGCCTAGATTCCCAAAGATATTAAATGTATTCCAAGGACATCACCTTTCTTTTGGGCCTCTATGAAATCTCGCTTGCCCTCCAGAAGGTGGCACCAACCCAGCAGGAGAACCCTGATCGGAGGGTGGAGAGAGGGACCCCGGGATTCTCTCTGACAGCTCTCTACCCAGAGCACGCTGGGCTGGGCTTAGGACATCTGTTTGGGGACCCAGCTCTCCCTGCATCAGCTGCTGACTGAGCAAGTCATGTCATTTCTCAGAACCTCTGTAAAGTAAGGATGGTGATATTGGCCCACTTGGAGCACTGTTATGAGAGTCTTTCTGTTTTCCTGTGGGGAGGGTCACAGTTCTTAAGGGAGGGGCTCTGGCTCACAGAAGGGTGTTTATAAACTTGTTTCCTCAACACGACTGTGCACGGCCCTGCGTGAGGGGAGGCCTTGGTGCAGAGGGGAGTGGGTCCCAGCCTATTTCTCGGGGGAGGCTCCCTGCTCCAATGGCGCTAGTGCTCGTGGAATCACCTCCCGGAGCCACAGATTAATACCAGCAAAGGGAATAGGGTTAGACGCTTGCAACAATTTCCAGCCTGGCAGAACTGTGTTATAAAGGGAAGGGGGATTGTGTTCCGGGTTTTCTGAGGCTTCACTCCTGCGCTTGGGAACGGGGTGGCCCCAGGAGCCCCATGTTTACCGCGGGCCCTTCTTCCCCATCATCTCTTCCCAGGGAAGCAGCAGCCAGCACGGCGTCCGGCAGAGGGCGCTGCAGAGCCTGGAGCGATACTTCTACCTGATCCTGTTTAACTACTATCTCCATGAGCAGGTGGGGCCAGGGGCTGAGTGGACCAACAACCCATTCTCCTGGGGCCCCTCCAGGCCTCTCCCGCACGGTGACTGGCATGGGGTCACCAAGGGCCCCACTGGAGCTGGGGAGGAGCATGGGGACATGTGTGTTGGTTGCAGAGGAAGGTGGGTGTGGGCAGGCAAGGAGGGACCCAGGTAGAGCGATGGTCCCAGAGCAGGTCTGACAAAGGGAGGGCCCACCTCTCTCCCCTGGGTTTCGTCTCTGTACCCTTAGTCAGGGTATCAGGGCCCGGAAGGATCTTGCTTTGGACCTCTTGGTCCTTTCTCCCCACACCCTCACCCCTGCCCTGGACCCTGACTGATGTCTCTTGGGGCTCCCCCACCACAGGGCAGGCTGGGAGAGTTTGGAGTGGCCTCGTGCCCCTGAACTCCATCTCTCTCTGCCTCGGGCTGCAGTACCCGCTGGCCTTTGCCCTCAGTTTCAGCCGCTGGCTCTGTGCCCATCCGGAGCTGTACCGCCTGCCCGTGACACTGAGCTCAGCGGGGCCTGTCGCCCCTGAGGACCTCCTCACTAAGGGCTCTCTGGTGAGTGTGACCAGCTGTCTGGGGACCTGGGAATGGGTGTGGGCTGGCCGCGGGGCTGGCGCGCCCTGGATTCCTGACGGGCCAGGTTAAACATTGCTCCCCTTCACAGGAGGCCAAGGGGTGATGGCCTTCGGGGTGGCAGAATCCTCCTGTGAGTGATCATGGACATTTGTTTTGGGGACCCAGCTGTCCCTGCCATTTGATCTCAGGCACCAAGAAGCATTTGCAGCTTTGGCCATTGCTGTCATACCCTCTCCTCCTTCTCAGACCCAGGTGCCCTGGACAGGGGGTCAGGAAACCTGGTTCTGAGGTCTTTGCCCCACTGGCCTCTGAGCCTCAGCTCCTCACCTGGAGAGTGGGTGCTATCACTCTCCTGGCCCGGGCGGTGATGATGTTCCGGGTGGGCAGCCATGCTTTATGACCTGTCCGGCGCTGCTCCTGGCCCGCCTCGGGCCTGGCCCTGAATCTTGGTCGGCCGCTGTGGTCACAGGCTTGCTGCTCTCCCCACAGCGGGCGGACGACCTCATCTCCTCAGATGCACTGGGCACCGTCAGAGAGATGGACGTGGCCAACTTCCGGAGGGTGCCCCGCATGCCTATCTATGGCACAGCCCAGCCCAGCGCCAAGGTGACCACCCCAGGGACCCCGGGGGTCTCAGGGAGAGGGCAAAACCTTCCTGCTGATGGCCCTCCTGTCCCCCCAGGCCCTGGGGAGCATCCTGGCCTACCTGACCGATGCCAAGAGGAAGCTGCGGCATGTCGTGTGGGTCAACCTGAGGGAGGAGGCTGTGTTGGAGTGTGACGGGCACACCCACAGCCTACGGTGGCCTGGGCCCCCCATGGACTCTGACCAGCTTGAGGTGAGGCCCTCCTGTCTCCTGCATGCCCCTACCTTGGACCCATGCCTAGGAGGTCTCCAGAAAGTTCTATGCTCCCCCTGTAAGATGGAGAAACTGAGGCTCCAAGGGGAGCAGACTCAGGGAGGGGCTGACTTAGGACTCCCATTTTGGCCGTTTCCCTGGCTCTGGCTGTGGCTCTGACCCCGTGAGGCTCAGGAAGGGGCAAGGGCTGCTCCCCAAAGCTGGCACTGGTTGGTCTGGGCTGTGGCAGGCTTTGAACTTCTGGGGCTGGCCTGGAGGAGGCCTCGGTGACCTGAGCCCTCTGTCCCACCCTCCCCTAGCACCTGGAGATCCAGCTGAAGGCCCACCTGAGTGCGCCTGTCCCAGGCACGGGGGGCCCCCCGGCCTGCAGGGTCCAGACGTGTCTCACCACACAGGAGGTCTTCGCCCAGCACCGCAAGGCCCACCCCGGCCTCACGTACCACCACATCCCCGTGCCAGACTTCTGCGCCCCCCACGAGGAGGTGAGGGGGGTGCGCGGGCCGGGTCTCAGCTGTGGGCCACAGCCCCCTGGGGGCCTGGGAGCTTGTTCCACGAGCCTCCAGATCTGACCCAGATGGTTTATCCACAGGTTTACTTCGCATCTGCACGTGCATGTATGTCCATGCGTGCGTAGTACGTGGTGTAGGTGTGTTGGGGGCGGGGAGGCACAGCCATGGTGTTTGTGGCGAATGTGCGTCTGTCAGGGAAACACGTTTGGAGCAGGTGTGGGTGTCACTGTGGCGTGTGCACACATGTGTGGCAGCTCTATTTGTATGGGACCCGGCTTTACCAGAGGATGTGTGGAGAGCGTGTCTTTCGGGAACTGTGTGTGGTGGTATGTGAATGAGGTTTGTGAAAGAGGGAGCTGCGGAGTCCTGGTGTGTGGCCAGGGGTGTGTGTGCGTGCATGTGCGTGTGGTCTCTGCAGGATTGTGTCTTTGCAGGCATCTGTGTAGTCTGTGTGTCTTTAAGGTCCGTGGATACGTCTGTGGTGTGTGTGCTGGCCCCTCGCTGCCTGTGGGTTGCAGGGTGCCTCTGTGATGTTGGCTGTTTGGGTGACGTGTCTGCGCGGGGTATGGTTCTGTGCAGGGTGTGTGTGGGGACTTGTGATGTGCACCTTGTTACAGGCGCTGACTGGGGCTTGGGCCCCGCCCCTCCCCCCCCCCCCCCGTGGGTCTGGTTGCTTGGAGTGTGTCGCCCCCTGGTGGACATGTGCTGCAGTGATCGGCTGAGTCAGACCTCTGCCCTCAGGCTGGGTAGTGGGTTGGGTCCTTCCCAGGCAGGCAGGCGGCAGGGCCAGGGGGGTGCAGCACATGGGGGTGGCACACATGTTTCGTGTCCTGCCTGGTGGAAGGTGGGCACCATGAGCCCCAGGGGTGTGTGTGTGTGTATGTGTCTGTGTCTGCTCACGTGTTTGGTCCTGGCGCCTGGGTGAGGGGTGACAGTACACAGGGGTGTGGCTGTTTGCATGCAGGCGGTGAGTTGAGTTGTGAGCGCACAGGCCGTGAGCCAAACCTAGAAGCTGGCACTGGGTGTCCCGGGACCACCGCTCGGGGTGCCGTGTGGAGGGCGCAGGCCATGTAGGGCGTCTGCAGCTGGGACACCCGCTGAGTAGCCGCTGGTCTCCCTACCCAGGATTTTGACCGACTGCTTGAGGCCCTGCGGGCTGCTCTCGCCAAGGACGCGGGCACTGGCTTCGTGTTCAGCTGCCTCAGCGGCCAGGGCCGGACCACGACCGCCATGGTGGTGGCTGTGCTCGCCTTCTGGCACATCCAAGTAAGTGTGGCCTGTCACGTGTGGATGGGGCAGGGTGGCAGCACCAGGAGCATGTGGGGGAGCCTAGATGGTGCGTGGCGTGGTCTTGGGCGGAGGGTCTGTGGGGGCTGGCAGCACCCCCGGCAAGGGGTCCTCACGGGGGGAGGGCGTGGCCTGGACATAGGTGCTCCCTGTCCTAGCGGCTGTCCTCCCTCAGGGCTTCCCCGAGGTGGGCGAGGAGGAGCTTGTGAGTGTGCCTGATGCCAAGTTCACCAAGGGCGAATTCGAGGTGAGCATGCCCCAAGGGGCCCCTGGGGGCACCTGGGTGAGGGGAGAGGGCACATGTCGCTGGCAGGCCTGGGATCTTCACAGCTCCTCTGAATACGTCACCATCTTCACCTTGTCGTCTCTGGGCTCCCCTGCTCCCATTTCGCAGTGAGCAAACAAAGCACAGGTCTGCTTGGCTCTGGGCCCTGGCCCATGGCGACTGGAGAAGAGGGTGGTCAGTCTAGCCTGGCCCTGCCGCTGGCTGCTCTGCCCTCAGGGAGGCCTCTGGCCACCACCTTGTGTGGGTGACACCGACGACTGCCTCACAGGCACCTGGGACCCAGCCGTGGCTGGTGACCTCAGTGTGGGGCCAGGGCCTGTCCTGCCCCACCCCCATTTCCGTCGAGGGCACCGGACCAAACCACTGACATTTCCAATTTAGTCACCCCTGTATTGTGCCCCTGCTACAAGTCATCATCTCAGACACCCTGCAAGTAGGCAGCTGTGTCCCTATCTTCCAGACAGGAACGTGGAGCTCAGAGCTGGCATGTGGCTCTCGGGCGTTGGTGCTGTGGCTGGTGATCCTGCCTAGTTGACTCTTCTCTTGCTGTCCCTGCTGCCCCTGGCACCCTGGCCTCCGTGTACTCCCTCAGACTTGTCAAGCTCACTCAGCTTCTTGGCCTTTGCCTATGCTGTTCCCTCTCCTGAAACTCCTCTTTTCCTTCCCCTCGATGATTCACTGATTCTTCGATTTTTTTTTTAATTGTGGTAAAATATACGTACTACCTTATTTACCATATTAACCATTTGTAAGCGTGCACTTCTGTGCCATCGAGTAGCCTCAGGTTGTCACACAACCATTGCCACCGTGCACCTCCAGAACGTTTTCTTCATTGCAACCTGACCATGACCGTGAAACAGTAACTCCCCATTCCACCCTCTCCCCAGCCCCTGGGGACCGCTGTTCTACGTGCTATCTCTACAGATTTCACTGTTCTACACACCTCATATAAGTAGGATCGTACAGAATGTGTCCTTTTGCGTCTGGTTTATTTCACATAGCCCAGTATGGTGTCCTCAAGGTTCATCCGCGTTGAGTGTCATTAGAATTTCACTCCTTTTTAAGGCTGGGCAGTATTCCGTTGTATACACAGAACACATTTTGTTCCTCAGCTCATCTGTTGGTGGACACAGGGTATTTTCACCTTCTGGCTGTTGTGAATGATGCTGCCATAAGCAGGGCAGGACAACTATCTGTTCAAATACCTGCTTGCACTTTTAGAAGGAGAATTGCCGGATCCTATGGCAACCTGCTTCATTTATGAACCACGGCCATATCGTTTTCCATAGCACTGGCACCATTTTACATATCCACCAGCGAAGCACCAGAGTTGTCATTTCCCCACACGTGTTGTTTTATGTTCTGATAGCAGCCACCCTTAGTGGGTGTGAGGCGGCATCTCACTGTGGTTTTGAGTTAATGATGAGCATTCTTCCATGGGCTTATTGGCCGCCTGCCCATTTTTGATTTGGTTTATTTTGTTGTTGCGTTATGGGAATTTTTAAATATATTCTGGATATCAATCCCTTATCAGATACGTGTATAAATATTTCCTTTCCTTCTGTTGGTTGCCCTTTTACACTGTTGATAGCGTCCTTTCTTTTGCTGCCTTTGCTTCTGATATCATATCTAACAAGTCATTGCCAAATGCAACGTCTTAAAGCTTTCCTCTGTATTTTCTTCTGAGGGTCTCATGGTTTTAGCTCTTTCTTTCGGTCTTCGATCTGTTTTGAGTTAAATTTGCATGTGAATATCCAATTTTCCTGTTTTTTGAAAACAGGCTTGGAGGTGTGGGGGAGCCTGGGGCTGGGGGCCCCACCTGCCCCCTGTGGTTTTCTCAGTGCCCCTCTGGCCCCAGGTGGTGATGAAGGTGGTGCAGCTGCTGCCTGCTGGGCACCGCGTGAAGAAGGAGGTGGATGCGGCACTGGATACGGTCAGTGAGACCATGACCCCCATGCACTACCACCTGCGGGAAATCATCATCTGCACCTACCGCCAGGTGAGCCGCCCCGACCCGGGGTCCTTCCCACGTGCAGGCCCGGGTTGTGTTCGACTGGGTGTCAGGTGCCTAGGGATCCTGGGGGACCCTCCTCAGTTCTTAGGTCCTTCATCGCCTTCTGGAAGTGATCTGTGAAACGCTCATCCTGGCTTGACTCTGGAGTGCTGGATGCCCAGCACTGGCGATATTCAGGGTATTTAACAGCTGCCGCAGTCCTGGGACCAGTCAGGGGTGTGGCCGGTCAGAGCGAACACCCTATCCTAGACCCCTGTGGTACCAGGGGTTAAGCCTTCAGATTCTGGGTGGTGGGGGGCCCTGAGGGTCTCGGGCAGGGGTCAGGTTGGTAGATGGGGCTACTCCAAGGTCTTGGCAGGTGGGCACATAACCACCGGCAGGGAAGCCGTTTGGCGTTTCAGCAGCTGATGCTGCACGACTGTCTACTCATGACTGTGTGTCTGTGCTGCCCGGGGCTGGACCCAGATTGACCTGCTCAGTTAAAAATGGTGTTTGAATAACTCTTTAAATTATAAAAATTAAAAGGTTGGGGTGCCTGGGTGGCTCAGGTGGTTGAGCGTCTGACTTCAGCTCAGGTCATGATCTCGCAGTTCGTGGGTTCAAACCCCACGTTGGGCTGTGTGCTGACAGCTCAGACCCTGGAGCCTGCTCCAGCTTCTGTGTCTCCCTCTCTCTTTGCCACTCCCTTGCTCATGCTTTGTCTCTCTCTCTCAAAAATGAATAAATGTTAAAAATTTTAAAAACATTTAAAAGGTTGGGATGCCTGGTGGCTCAGTCAGTTAAGCATCTGACTTTTGATTTCGGCTCAGGTCATCATCTTACAGTCATAAGCATGTGATGCTGGGCAGGGAGCCTGCTTAAGGATTCTCTCTCTCTCTATTTCTCTCTCTCTCTCTGTCTCCCCCCTCTCCCACCCCTTCTCTGTACATGCATGTGTGTGCACTCTCTCTCAAAAAAATAATAAAATATTTCCATAAAAGTACACCTTTTATTAAAAATCCAGGATTTTAGTCTATTTAGAAAAAATGTGCCTTTCAGTTAGTTGTCTGTAGGGCTCTGTCATATACAGCCTTCCTGGCCCAGTCATATGACTTGACATTACCTTTTGGTAACCAGGCTCACCCACCCCAATTCCATGAGGATGGAGATCCCTGAACCCCATCAGAGCTTCCTGGTAGGAAGGGGTGGATTGGGAGCAGAAGGGAGATATAGAGTCATTCCCCAGTATGGCCACCAGGTGGCTATAGTGAGCTGGGCCGGGGCCAGTTGAAGAGCGGGTCTTTACTCTTTAATCTAGTCTTTTTCACCCTGGTAGCACATAGTTTCACAGAAGAGCTTTAAAACTTACCCATGCAAGTTCTCTCCCTCGAGAGTCTGATTTAGTAGGTCTGCTTGGGGGGCCCGGGAGTCAGTCTTTTTTTTTTTTTTTTAAGTTCCCTCAATGATTGTAATACAGAGTCAAGGCTGAGAACCACATAGTCTAGCCAGAAGTCCCCAACTCGAGTGAGGTTCAGGATCCCCTGGAAAAATGCATGCTGCTGAGCTTTTGTGCTGAGTTTCCTGTTCCGTAGGTCTGGATGTCTGGCCAGCTCTTAGATGATGCTGATCCTCTTGACCGGTGTCAGTAGTGGTGGTGGTAGGGTTCTGCTGCAGTAGTGTCTCATCCTCTTGCCTCTCTTTAATAAAAGCTTTATTGAGCTATAATTCACATACCATGCAATCCAGTTAGTTAAAGTGGGAGATTCAATGGCTTTTAGGACATTCACAGAGCTGTGTAGCTATCGCCACAGCCAGATTTAGGACATTTTCATTACCCTAAAAAGAAACTTCATACCCCAGTTCTCCCCCCGGCCCCCAGCCCTAGACAACGGTCAGTCTACTTTCTGGCTCTGCGGATTTGCCTATTCTGGACATTTCATAAAAAAGGAATCGCACAATATGTGTCCCGTGGTGACCGGCTTCTGTCACTGAGCGCAGTGCTTTCAAGTGTCATCCATGTTGTGGCGTGGACCACGACTCCGTTCCTTTTTAGGACTACACTCCGTCGTGTGGCTGCATCGCCCTTTGTTAATCCGTCTGTCAGTGGATGGACGTGCAGGCTGTTTCCACGCTTTGGCTATTAGGGACCTAATGCTGCTTGGACGGTCACGTTCAAGGCTGCAGGTGAACATGCTGCACCCCCGGGAGTGGACCTGCTGGGCCACGTGCTGATTCCTTGTTTAAGGTTTTGAGGAGATGCCGTTTTCCAGAGTGGCTGCACCACTTCACATTCCTCCTAGCAGCGCGGGAAGGTTCCGGTCTCTCCGCATCTCGCTCACAGTGGTCATGATCATTTTCATGTGCAGCCTTTCTACTGCTGTGTAGTGACATTTCATCATGCTTTTGGTTCGCATAATCTTTTGACTAATAATGTTGACCATCTTTCCATGAACTTACTGGCCATTTGTCTAGCTTCCTTTTAAAACAATATTTTTTGTACTTGGTTTTATTTTTTTTAATAGTTTGTCAAATTGGTTTCCATATAACACCCAGGGCTTCTCCCCACAAGTGCACGCCCTCCATGACCATCACCTCCTCCCCCCACCCCCCTTCAGCCATCGGTTCGTTTTCAGTATTCAGTAGTGTCTCATGATTTGTGTCCCTCTCTTTCCCCAACTCTCTTAATGTTTATTTTTGAGACAGAGAGAGACAGAGAGAGAGAGAGAGACAGAGCCAGAGCCAGTGCATGAGCAGGTGAGGGGCAGAGAGGGGGGTGGCCAGAGGATCTGAAGCAGGCTCCACACTGACAGCAGAGAGCCCGATGTGGGGCTCAAACTCACGAGCTGTGAGATCATGACCTGAGCCGAAGGCAGGTGCTTAACTGACTGAGCCACCCAGGCACCCCCATTTGTCTATCTTCTTTAGAGAACTGTCTCTTCAGATCCTTTGCCTAGTTAAACATTTTTTTGTCTTTATTGTTGAGCTACAGGAGGTCTTTATTAATTCCAGATACAAGTCTGGAAAATTGCAGAATTTTTCTCCAGTGACTGGGATTGAAATTCTTTAGGTTGTCTTCACTTTCTTGATGGTGTCCTTTGATGCATGGAAATTTTACATTTTGACTTATCTATTCTGTTGTTGTTGCTATGTGGTTTTGGTGTCTAATCGGAGGTCATGAAGATTTACCTCTAAGAGGCAAATAGTTTTTTCTAAGTTGTGTAGCTTAACTCTTACATTTAGTCTTTGATCCATCTTGAGTTAATTTTCATATATGGCATGAGTTGGGGGTCCAGTTTTATTCTTTTGCGTGTAGATAATCCAGTTGTCCCAGTACATGTGTTGAAAAGACAATCCTTTCCCCGTTGAGTTGCGTTGACCCCCCTGAAGAAATCCATTGACTGAAAATGCGGGGGCTTACTTCTGAACTTCCAGTCCTACTCCACCGATCCGTTTGTCTATTCTGCACCAGCACCCCCCTGTCCTAATTACTATAGTGCTGTAGTGAATTTTAAAATTAGGAAATGAGTTCTCCAACTATGAATTTCTTTTTCAGATTTTTTTTTTTTGGCTAAGGACCTATTGTTGGTCCTTCGCATTTCCATATGGATTTTAGGATTACAGCCGAGATTTTGATAGGGATTGCATTGAACATGAAGGTGATTTGGGGAAGCATTGCCATCTGAACAATACACTTTTGTTTCATGAACATGAGATGTCTTTCCATTTATTTAGGTCTTCTTTACTTTTTTACATGATGTGTGACAGTTTCCAGATTATAAGTTTTACACTTCTTATGTTAAGTTCATTCATAAGGAGTTTACTGCTTTCGTTCTCTTGTAGATAGAATTGATTTCTCAATTTCATTTTTAGTTTGTTCATTGTTACCATATACAAATACAGTTGATATTTGTATATAAATATTTTTAATATTACTTTCTAAATGTTTGTTTATTTTGAGAGACAGAGAGTGCAAGTGGGGGGTAGACAGGGAGGGAGAGAATCCCAAGTAG
Organism: Helogale parvula; assembly: GCA_004023845.1. Classification (NCBI taxonomy): domain Eukaryota; kingdom Metazoa; phylum Chordata; class Mammalia; order Carnivora; family Herpestidae; genus Helogale; species Helogale parvula. Next base: position 97,281 of record PJEM01004113.1, read on the forward strand.
GCTCCACACTGTCAGCACAGAGCCCAACATAGGGCTCGATCTCATAAACCCTGAGATCGTGACCTGAACCAAAATCAAGAGTTGGATGCTTAACCGACTGAGCCACCCAGGTGCCCTGACATGTACATGTACATGACATGTACACTGATCTGCCTTACAACCTTGCTAACCTCATTCGTTAGTTTTAATGCTTTTTTAGTGAATTCTTAGAGTTTTCTCTAAGTAAAACATAGTTTTACTTCCTTTTTAAAAAAAAGTTTATTTATTTATTAAGAGAAAGAAAGAGAGAACATGAGCATCGAGGAGGGACAGAGAGAGAGGGAAAAAAAAGAATCCCAAGTAGGCTCTGTGCTGTCGGCCTGGAGCCCGACTTGGGGTCAGAACCCCTGAACCACGAGATCATGACCTGAGCTGACATCAAGAGTCGGACGCTCAACTAACTGAGCCACCCAGGGGCCCCTACTTCTTCCTTTCTAACTCGGATGGCTTTTATTTACTTTCCTTGTTTAATTGGCCTGGTAGATTCTCCAGTAGAATGTTAAATAAAAGTAGCTAGAGCTGACATCCCTGTCCTGTTCTTGATCTTAGGGGGAACGCTTTCAGCCTTTCGCGTTACGTATGATGTTAGCTATGGCCTCTCCATAGATACTCTTGTCAGCTTGAGAAAGTTCTCTTCCATTCTTAGTTATACTGAGTGTTTGTTTTCCCCCGTGAGGAAGCATTGAATATTGTCTGGTGCTTCTCTCATGTCTGTTGAAATAATTATATGGTTTTTGCTCTTTATTCTGTTGATATGATGTATTACTTTAATTGCATTTTAATTGGATTTTGGGTGTTAAACCAGCCTTGCACTCCTAGGATAAATCCGACTTGGTCATGATGTGTATTTTTTTTACGTGGCCAGATTTGGTTTGTTGAGGATTTTTGCGTCTGATTTGTAAGAGATACCGATCCGTAGTTTTCTTTTTCCTGTGATGTCTTTGTTTGGTTTGGCATTAGGATGATGCTGGCCTTGTGGAATGTCACTGTCTCACTTTTGCAGAGGAGACTGAAACCTAGACAGGAGAGAGGCCATCATAAGAGCGTTAGGCAGCTCAGGCGGCCACAACAAAATACCACAGACCACATGGCCTAAGCAACAGAAACGTATTTTCTCACAGTGTGTGGGCTGGAAAGCCCAGGATGAGGGTTCTGACCGATTTGGTCTCTAGCGAGTGCTCTCATGCTGCATGCGTATGGCCGCCTTCGCCTCATGTCCCCTCGCGGCCTTTCCCTGGGGCCTGTATGTGGACAGATAGCAGGGAGGGAGGGAGAGAGGAAAGTGGCCCTCGGGTACCTTTTCTCATAAGGACACCAACCTTAGAGGTCCCGGAACTGTGGGTAGAGAATAAAAAAGGAGCCAAAAGCAACCTGAATGCTAATGGCCAGTTTTAAAAAAGAGAAGGACCTTTCTAAAGTTGCCAGTGTATGACCTTGTTAAATGTATCCATTTTCAAGAAAGGAAGGAAGGAAGGAAAGAAGCAACCATCTAATGTGGTTGGCATTTCATAAAGGATAGGATATTTCAGTACCAGAAAAATAGAATGGACATTATTTTCTTGAACAGGTTTGGGTTTCTAAATTCCTGTGGACTCGTGACACCGGTTATGAACCCGGATTTGGAAATCACAGCTTTGGGCGACCAGGCTGCTATGTCCTTTAGTCAGAAAGGCAGAGCGTCTCCTTCAAGGTTCCCCTGCACTTGACCTGGCCTGGCCGCACCCCGAGCACGTGTCCTGCCCGAGGTCAGGCCGGTCTGAGCTGCCCCGGCTGCCTCAAGATTAGAGGGGGCATCTGGCCTGCTCTGCACATGCGTGTGTGTGTGTGGGCTCTGGAATGGAGTGCATTAAGGAAGCGGGTTAGACGGTCTGGGCTGACTGGCAGAAGGAACGTGGATGTAGGAGTGGGAGGGCTTGGGTTCCGACAGCCCCTCTGACCGCCCATGTCCTGCCCCCGCCAGGCTGCACCAGCACTGCTTCCTGGCAGGGCTGTGGCACCAGCACAGGAAGTGTTCAGCTAAGGGAGGGCTCTGAGGACTCCGGCAGGGCCGGAGTGTCCTGTGACATTCCTGGAGCTTCAAAGTCCCATGCAGACCCTCCGATTTTTGTGCTAAAGGACTTACAGAGCATCTGTCTCCTCTGTTGACGGATGAGCTAGAGTGCAGGTTGTCCAGGGTCCCATGTGAGTTAGCATAGCGGGGATGAGACACAAAAATCCTCACTCCTGCCCCCAAACCCCTCCCCTGACCGCGCCACCCTTCACCCGAGGGTCCGCACGCCTCACTTCTTGAGCCTTCAGAAAGGCGGCTGCTTCCTCTACCCTTTCCCTCTGGTGGACTGACTCCTCTAGAAATGGGCAGGTGCATCTCACCCCTGGTACCTGGCTGTTTCTTTAAATTTATTTTTAACATTTATTTACTTTCGAGAAACAGAGTGTGAGTAGGGGAGGGGCAAAGAGAAAGGGAGACACAGAATCCAAAGCAGGCTCCAGGCTCTGAGCTGTCAGCACAGAGCCCGATGTGGGGCTGGAACCCACGAACCATGAGATCATGACCTGAGCTGACCAAGTCACCTAGGCACCTCAAGTACCTGTCTGCTTATTTAAACAGCTTGTTTGTTGTTATAAAGACATTGTTAGGGGCACCTGGGTGACTGAGTCAGTTGAGCATCCGGCTTCAGCTCAGGTCATGATCTTGCGGTTTGTGGGTTTGAGCCCCGCATCAGGCTCTGTGCTGACAGGTAGCTCAGAACCTGGAGCCTGTCTTTAGATTCTGTGTTTCCCTCTCTCTCTGACCCTCCCCTGCTCACGCTCTCTCTCTCAAAAATAAATAGCACATTAAAAAATTTAAAAAAAGAGAATTGTTAGACCAGTTTCAGTTCACAGACACTTTATCCTGTTTGCTGAAGAGTCTTACATCATCCTAGTTAATGTCCATAGAGTATGCAGACTGGAAGCGCCCAGTGTCACCTGTTGTCTTCGTAGAGATGGCCTGTCAGCTTGCCCGCTGTTGTCCCCTGGGCGGGTGATGGCACATCGAAGGTCATGGTGCGTGTTAGTGCGTGTTACTCTTTCGTCGGTGCAGACAGTTTCTGTAGGCTGGTGCTTAGAAGTAGGACTACAGATGGAGTCAAAAGGACAGATCTTATTTTTCTTTTAATTATTTTGGAGAATTTCAAACAGAATTTCAAAATAGGGAGAGTGACTTCTTGAACCCTTGTGCGCCCACCTCCTGGCTTCAGGGATTATCAGTCAGGGCTAGTTTTTGTTCACCTAAAGCCCACGCAGCCCCTGGCACCCCCTGCCCACCCACTTCCCCCCAGATTATTTTGAAGCAGGTCCCAGACCTCCTGTTCCTTCCTCTGTCAATATTTCAGCCCCGTAAGGTGGAAGGGTCTTTTTTAAAAAGGTCATTATTGGGGCGCCTGGGTGGCTCAGTCAGTTGAGCGTCCAACTTCGGCTCAGGTCATGATCTCACAGTTTGTGGGTTCAAGCCCCGCGTCAGGCTCCCCTACTCACATTGTCTCTCTCTGTCTCTCAATAAATAAAAACATTAAAAAACAATTTAAAAAATAAGTAAAAAGGTCATTATCAGCCATTATCATACTTAAAACCACCGTAATTTCTTACCATCCAACACCTGGTCAGTGTTTAGATTTTCTCACCTGGTCTCACAGAGTCTGTTTGCATTGGACCAGGATCCCAACAAGAGCCACAGCTCATCTCTGGCTGATGTGGCCCGTGGAATCTAGAAGCCCTCTGCCTGCCTTTCTTCTCCTGAAGTGTATCTGCTGAGGTAACCGGCTTGCTCACCGGGCATTCCGCAGTCTGGACCTTGCTCAGTGCACCCCCGGTTAGCTGGGCCACATCGCAGCTCCCGAGTGCCTGTCCACGGGGAGAGCAAGGGGCTCGATCAGATTCGGCTTGGTTTGGCCGCAGCGTCCCAGGACTGCTGTGTGCCACCACATGGGTTCAGAAGGCCCGTGGTCTCTTCTGTGACCCGGCAGCTGCTGCGGCTTATCTCCTGCCCTCTTTGTATCATTGAGGGTTTGCAAAATGGCGATATGCTGGCTCTCTCGATCCCTCTCCACTGATTAACTGCAGTACTTCCGGAAAGATACTCGGCTGGGGCACAGTGGTGGCAGGCCCAGAGGCTGCTTTTTCACTTCACTTGCTCCCGTTCAAAAAAGGTTGGGAGGGGCTCCTCTAAAGCCGAGGGGAAGGCTCCTGGGTTCGGTGAGTTCTGCAGATGGACCTGAAGTCGGTGATGAGGGTCTGGGTGACCTAGATGGGCTGGGAGAAGGAAGACAGAGGGGCTCCTGGGGGAGGCTGAGAGTTGCCAGAGGCCAGTGGTGGAGGCCAGGGGACCCGGCCCCAATGTGTCCCAACTGGGAACCAGCGTGGGAGGTGCCCCCAGCAGCTGGGTGCTCCTGGCTCAGTCCTTGCTCTGTACCTGTGCCTGATGAAGGGCAGGCTGTAACAGTGCCTCCATTTTGCATGTGTGGAAGAGGGGCACTAGGCTTGCCCAAGACCCACAACCGGCAGATGGCAGGAGGAGAGAGAGGCCCCAGACCCACTCCCAGATCACGTCCACTCCATTGTGCCACACCGCTTCCCTGGTCCAAGGGGGCAGCTGCACCTCCCTCCCCTCTCCAGCCCTGCTGTGGGGGAAAACCAGAACTAGAAGCCATGATCCTGGCCCTTGCATCCCCAGCCTGAGAAGGCCGGAGGACAGGGGCACATCCAGCCTTGGGTCCCATGTACAGAGAGGGGATGGGACCAAGCCTGCACACACATTTTCCATGGAGACAGGCCTTCCCTTGTGTGATGGTCTTGGCCACTCTCTCTGCCTGGGCCCGGCTCGGGCCGCCCGGCCTCTGTGGGTTGTAGCCCAGTGATCGATGCCTCCTTGGCATTCTCTAGAGTGTCACTGAGAGCGGGTCAGGGCCTGATCAGTCCTGTGTGTGTGAGGGGCCAGAATGCTGAGGGCTTTTAGAAAACCACCTCAAAAGGGAAAAAGAAAGAGAAAACTCTTTGAACTAAGCCACTTCTTGAGGTTTCTTTCGATAGAGGTGAGAAGGCTGGGCCCTAGCTGAGAGAACCCAAGATGGCCACCAGCCCACAGTGGTGACAGCAGCTGGTGGATTAGTTGTTTTCTGCTGGGCCAGGAAAGGGAAAATATTTGTGACAGAAACCAAGGTCAGGGCTCCTGGAGGAAGTCCTGCTAGAATCATTAATGCCAGGGGGCCTTTTCCTTTGCCTTGGCTGGTGACGTTAGTTCTTAGTGTTCTGTATTTAAATCAGTCTAATGTGTCTCCCTTCTGTCCCTTCAGAAAGAGTTTGAAGAAAAGCTGAGATAAAAGCCATACAAAGAGAAAGAAAACTGTCCTTTGGCCTCAAGTTGAGATTTATTTTATAAAGACCGTAGCCCTTTAACTCTGAGCAGGGCTTTTTGAGTTCTCTCAGAACTTCCTTTTTTTCTCCTTGGTCCTTAGAGCAGCTGGTATGGAGATGACAGTGGGTTTTAAGAGGCCCATTTTACAGAGGAAGACACTGAGGCTTAATGACACTGGGACCAGCTTGAGGCAGGACCAGAACTTGTTATCCCAACTCCTCCACCTGTGTTCATTTCCTTCAGGATGGCCATGACCCAGGGGGCAGTTTTATCGTGGTGGGAAGAGGAGGGGCCAGCAAGGAAGTCCCCAGGCCATCCCACATGGGTCAGCCTGGGTTGGCGCAGAGTTGCCAAGAGGTCAGAGATCCGACCCAGTGCCCCCAGAGACGAAGGTTATTATCTTAAAAAGAATGTAGAATGAGACCGTTCTGGCTCCGAGCCCCAGGTGGGGTCTCTCTCAGTCTCTCCAGGACTCTGGCTTGGCCAAGGCCGTTCCTTGGGGACCTCATTCCAGTGGGCAGTGTGTCTCCAGGGCCGGGGCCGGGCGATCAGAGGCTCCCTGGAATGCTGCGCGCTGTCACATAAATTAGGACAGAGGGAAGGGTTGCTTCCCGAGGCTCTTTCACAGCTCAAACAAGAGCCAGGGGGTCATCCAGTAGCCACCAGAATGGGGAGGTGAGCGCGCGCGTGTGTGTGCGCGCATGCCCGTGTGTTTGTACCCGAGCGCGTGCGTGTGTATGTGCGTGCGCGCGTGTGTGCGCGCGCATGCCCGTGTGTTTGTACCCGAGCGCGTGCATGTGTATGTGCGTGCGCGCATGCATGTGCGCACCGGCTCAGTGGCTGAGACGTCGCTTGCTTTCCCTTCCTCCTCGCTGTGTGGCCGGGCTGGGACGGGTTGCCCCCTGCAGGGGCCTTTCCTGGTTTCTGCAGCCCCTGTGGTGTGCCAGGCTTGTTTCTAAGTGGGCCCCAGGGGGCTTGGAACTTGCGGTGGTTTGGGAGGGTACAGACCTCAGCCGCACCCACTCCGTGTCCACGAGACCCTGCCTCTGGGTGCCCGGCTGTCATTGTTAGGGTTGTGGTTGTCACCGGGGCTCGTCCCTCCTCTGCTGTGCAGGGGCTCAGCGTTGCCTGTCTAGTGAGCAGATGGGTGGGCCGAGGTTGTATAAGTCCTTGTGTGATAAAATGGGAAAACTCAGCCCGCCTTTTTACACCTTCGTGTTCTTTGTCCACACTGCTGGTCTGCCAGGAGAGGGCAGTCTTTTCTAGCGACTGAAGGAGCCCTGGGTGTGGGTCGTAAACTCTTGAGTTCTAGCCTGGGCTCTGCTAGCAGCTCCCTGCACACCCTTGGCCACATTGCTTTGGGCCTCTCCTCTTCCATCTGTCTGGGGTTGCTATTGCTTGCCCTACCTGCTCTGAAGGGGGGTGCTAGCATCAGCCGAGGTACAAGGTGAAGTGGCAGTGGGTGTGCAGGGTGTGGGGGGATAGTGGGGCTGGGACACCTGGTCAGCTCACCAGGCTGTGTGCAGGGCAGTGGGCTCCCAAGGGCTGGGACCGTGCTTGGCCCTGAAGCGAGGAGCCTGGACTGGGGGCGAACAATGTTTGTTAAATGAATAACACACAGAGAAGCCCGTGGCGTCAGGTTAGTCCCTTCCTGCTTTGAAAGTACCAAACAGGATGTGTTTTTGGGGTTCCTGGTCTATGGACTGAGGGCCATTTTCTACTTCTGGGGACTGGGTACAGAAAGCATCCTGTGCTTGAGAACCCAGGACAGGCCTGAGGACAGTTTGCAGGGACTTGTAGAAAGCCCCTGGAAGCAGCTGGCACTGACTGCTTGAGGGCCAGTGTCTGACCAGGCGTGGGTGGTGGTGAACGATGGGGTCCAGGCTCTGGGACCTTGTCCCGTAGAGACTAACCAGCTCCGAGGTTAGTTCCCTGCCCAGCCTGGACCCCAGCTCACCTGGGCAGCAGAGGCCACCGGGCCATACTGGTTCCAACTGAGTGGGTCTGAAAGACGGCACTAGGGACCCTCCAGGAAGGGTGTTGTCTGGCCTGGACTGACTCAGGCCCTGAGCCTGGCCCCACTTGTGTCTCTTGTTTCTCTTCTTGGGCTCTGTTTGCCCAGCAGCCTATGCTGTGTCCGGCTCTATGGGTGACCCTGGCATGTCAGTTAATCTCTTTGATTATAGTCTCCCCTTCTGGAAAGCAGAGGATTGATCTAGGTAACCCCAGAGAGACTGTGATTTGGGGCTTAATAAACATGGAGGATAGAACTGTTAGTTAGGCACTGACTTGGCACGGATTTACTGAACGTATACCTCCTAAGCGCCAGGCACTGTGGTAGGCCCTGCAAACAGTCCCACCCCAGCTGTGGGTCATGTCATGTCTGGGGCGGGGTCCCACCCCGGGGCCTTCCCGCAGCGGCCGGAGGAGACGCACTGGGCTGAGGTGTGTCTGTGCGAGAAGGCTTCCAGCTGCAGCCCAGCTGTTGGGAGCCCCTGGGCTGGCTGTGCCCCCTCCCGCCAATGTTCCTGGCACCCCAGGGAACAGCTTTGGCAATACCTCTTCTTCCTGGAGCACAGAGAGCTGCTTCGGGCCCGGGGTGGAGGCCTGGAGGGCATGGGGTGAGAGGGTGTGAGAAGTGTTCCTTCTCTAGGCTCCCCCTCCAGGCTGGGCTGTGTCCATGGCAGGTCGGGGGAACAACTCAGGCTTGGTGGCAGGGATGCTGTCCAGCGGGGGAGCTGACTCTGTATGTCTTGGGGTGCCCACTGATGCCCACACTGAGAAAGCCTCGAGAGGACCCCACTTAAGTCCCCTTCCTCCTGAGCATTAGCTGCCTGTGAGTCTTCTGCCAATAGGCCACACCTACCCCCAAACCTTCGGTGGCTCTCTTGTGCTAAAGCCATGGTGCTACACCCTGGCCACAGAGTCTCACCGGAGGAGCTTCTCATAACCCTGCCGGGTCGGCTACCAAGCTCTCGTCTGATCGATCTGGGCGGAGGCCCAGGTGTCTGCATGCCAGGTGGATACTGGGCTGGACTAGAGGATGGGCTTCCATACTTCTTGCTTCAGCTCCCCCTCGTGTCCCCTCACACCCTTGTTCCAGCCAGGCCAGCCCCTTCTGGTGTTTGCCCTCTCCACCCACCCGGCCCAGCCCAATCCCACGCTCTCTGGGAAGCCCATCTTTACTCTTGTGGCTGTCCCTTCTCTCCCCAGCATGTCACCTGGTCCTGTTCTCCTAGCAGGTGCTCAGGATGCCTCGTTAAACAGACTGTTGTCTTGCCGCCCCACGCACACACGGCTCTTTCGTCCCTCAGCTGCTGTATCTCTTGATGATCCCAAGCCTTGGTGGCCTTTCTGGGATCTGTCCTGGCCTTGGGGAATGTAGGGCCATGACCGAGGGCTGTATTCACCCCCTTCTGCCTTTGTTCCTGAGTCACTTGAGAAATGGGCGAAGAAGTCAGTGGGGGACCAGTTGGGGTTGGGGGCCAAGAAGGGGGTCCCCCTCCCAGGCAGCAATCCATTCACCTACCTGTGAGCAGCTGGCGGCCACAGAGCCTGGGCCACAGGGGTGTGGTGGTGTGGGGGGCGAGGCCCTGCGCATCCATAGTCGGAGCCCCAACGGCTTAGCCTTGCCGTGTTGGTCTCTGCTGTAACCAGGGCGGTACCCTTGGCCTTGCTGGCTGAATCCCCCCCTCCTGTCCCAGCGCTGGTGCCGAGGGCAGTAGGCATGTGAGCGGGTGGAGCGTGCGGGGCGTCTGACTCCCACCCTTTGCCACCTTCCAGGCCAAAGCAGCCAAGTCGGAGCCAGAGGCCCAGAGGCTGCAGCTCCGGAGCCGGCAGTACCTGGAGCGCTACATTTACCTGGTGCTCTTCAATGCCTACCTCCACCTGGAGAAGGGCGACTCCTGGCAGAGGCCTTTCAGCGCCTGGATGCGGCAGGTGAGACTCGGGAGGCCAAGGCCGCCCTCCAGGCCCCCGCGCTTGGCAGGCAGTGGGAGAAAGCTGGAGGAGTGAGTGCATGAGGAGGAGGACGGAGAGCAGGTGTGTGGGGGACCCTGTGTGTCCCCGAGACTGCCATTCCCCGGGTGCTTCATGCCCTTTCCTGGGTTCTCCCCTCACCTGTGCCCTGTGACAGGCAAGATGGTGGCCTGGCCCCTGCTGCCTTCCCGCTGTGGCCTCGGGCCAGGTAGACCTCTACCCAGTAGATGCATCTGATCCTGTCAGTGCCACCTCAGAGCATTGTGGGGGGGATTCCATGAGATACTCCCGGTGCCATTTGGTAGGCCCTGGGTAGGCAGGTCTGCCTTATGTGGCCACTCTTAGTCTCCCATTGCACAGAGGAGGAGACTGAGCACAGGCAGGGTAAGTACCTTGTTCACTGTCAGCAGCAGGGCCAGCTGGTTAGCTGCAAAAAGCCCACCGTGTCGGGCCCAAGACCCTGCACCCTCATTCCACCTCTTAGCCTCCAGTTCTTCTAGTTCTTCCTCTGGCTTGGCTGTTTAGGGGCAGAGCCGCTGCCTTGGCACCTCTAGGTCAGGAGAGAGGCCTCCTTCCCCCGCTTGGCAAAGCCGCGTGTCTTTACCCTGGTCTCTCCTGACCTTGCCGGCCTGTCCTGACAGTTCTAATCTGGACTCAAGGCTGGAGTCAGCCCCGCTGGGGCAGGTGGGCGGGAGAGTGGGAGCTGGTGACCCAACCAGAGTGGGCATAGGAAGGGCACCGGGGCTCGGGCAGGAGCGCGGGTGAGGTCAGAGCTGCAGAGAGACCATGGCGGTGCCTGCTGGCTGCCAGCTGGTTGTGCTGAAGACAAGCCTTAAGGGAGGTCCTTGGGCAGATGACTGTTGAGTCAGGGGACCTGATGGGGTTGGATCACACCGAGGCCACATCAGGGCCACCGTCCTGAGCAGGCCTGGGCTCAGCTTTCCCTCTGGACCCTTTGGTGGGATGGATGGGGGTAGTGGGGGACCTCAGATACCTCTGCTTGGGTTCTTCTTGGAAAGTAGAAATTGGGGGAGCCAGGGGCTGGGCAAGAACTTGATCCCCTCCCCAGCTGACCCTAGGTGTGTCAAGGAAGGAGAGAACTGGTCCAGTCCGGAGTGTGGGCTCCACCCTCTGGGGCCCAGTCCCTCCCTCCTGGGGATGAATGGAGGTGGGGGGAGGGGTGCCTGGGCACCTTAGGTCTGAGTGGAGCCTGAATCCTCCCCGCCTCCAAGGATGGCAGAGAGGGAAGGGGGCTGGTTGTTGAGTGAGTTGAGTCTAGTGCCAGGCTCTGGGGCGCTGGGCAGCCGGGCTGCACAGAGAATGTCTCGGGAGTCCCCAGCCCGCCTGCCTGCCCTGAGGCCTGTGGTGGGCCTGCCTGGTTCACGGCCCGAACGCACAGCCAAAGGACTCTTCCCAGCTCCTGTCTCCTCGCTGCCTTCTGTGACCCTGAGCATCTCAGCAGGAGCATCAGGGCTGCGTGTGCACAGGGGAACTGGGCTTCTGCATGGCTCTCTGTTCCCTTATTGTCTGCTGGGCACTCTCTGCTTCCGTAGCCTTCCATCGCCATCCTGGGAGGCAGAGACCATGTCCCTGTTATAAGGGAGCTGAAGCTCAGAGCAGTCACTGGCAGTCAAAACACAAACATGTTCAGGTCGTTGAGCTGGCGGAAGGCAGGCTCACCTGTGTGTTTTGGAGCCCAGCGCGGGGAGGCAGGTGGAGTGATGTGGCAGGGGGCGGGGTGACCTGTTCCCTGGGACCGCTGGCCCCATCTCGCTGTCTTCCCCAGGTGGCATCGAAGGCCGGAGTCTATGAGATCCTCAATGAGCTGGGCTTCCCCGAGCTGGAGAGTGCGAGGGACCCGCCCTTCTCCAGGCTGCGCTGCCGGTGGCAGGAGCAGAGTCACCTTGAGCCCTCTGCTGCTGGAGACTTCCTGTAGGAGGTGGCCTCCCGCTCCCGTGTGCCCTTCCCACAGGGCCCCACGCAGGCTGGCGGTGCTCCAGGCACTCCTCCCTGGGAGTGGTCCTGAGCAACCCATTCCCCAGCTTCCCACAGAGACTGCAGTGGGGCTGGGACCTCTTTTTAAAAAGAGGTTTTCGTAGGACAGTTAGCACACAGTTACACTTGTAAACCACAAGCGCATGGGCCCAGCGTGTGCCTTGTGGACTGAAGATGGCTTCCAAGGAGCTCAGGTCTCAAGCAGCCACCAGACGAAGCCACATTCCACTTCCACGCAGGCGCCTTCCTGTCCTGCTTTGGAGTGGTCCTGACAGCCTCAGGTGCAGAGTCGGTTTCCTTTTCTTGATTTCTCTTGCTGCTCCCCACTTGGCTTCTCCCCTCTTGCTGCCTGAGCCCCTGGATCCCCAGGGAGTGGACGGGGCTCTGGTGGACGGGTCACTTTAATGACAGCTTCACCCAGTTCCCTGGCCTCTCGTGCCCCTTCTGCTTCCTTCCCCTTGTCCGTCTCCTGGGGCTGGCAAGACCGTGAGGGTCTCCAAGGAGATGGAAGAGAGGAGTCCCCTCAGGAGGAAAGAGCTTCTAGAAGGTGGATGCAACCCCAGGAAGAGGCCTGCTCCATTTCCCCAGAAGCCAGGGCAGGAAGGGCTGAGGAAGTCAAATCTCCCAGCAATGGGTCCCTCTGTACTTCTTCCCTGCGCTCGCGGCCCAGGTGGCCCCAGTCCCCATCTGCTGCAGCAGGGGCCCCGAGGACTGCTGGGGGACCCCGAGAGAACAGTGAGGTGGGCTAAGGAGGGTGTGAGGGCTCTCCTGGGTCGTAGGCCATTGGAGCCAAGGACCCCCGAGCTTCCCTCCAGAAGGAACAGAAGAGGCGGAGGGCTAGTGAGTGGGAGACCTCGGGAGCAGCTGTGTCCTGACAGTGGGAAGGCTGCTGGAGGGGTGGGAGGGTGCAGCCCTGGGGAGTGAGTCTGGCTTTTCCTCTGGGGACCCCTGTCCGCTGAAGCCCAGGGGCCAGTGGCGTGGAGGCTGCCCACGGGGCCCGGAGCCCTCCCTGGCTGGGCCCGTGCACTTCTGTGGGAAAGCAGGTGGATGTGTCTCTGTTCCCATCTACCTGGCATTGGAAAGTATTGGGCTGTCTTGGCTGAAATCTGTGAAACTACTGTATGTCCCTTCCCTCCCTTTTCAGATCTGCCGGTTTTGTTTATTTTTGCATATATTAGAGGGTTTTGATTTCTTTGCAGACCAGGTCTAGAGGAGGGGTCAGAGCTCAGGCTGAACAGAGAGGGATCCTTTGAGTTTTCATGGCTGGCCCTGACTTTCACCTGTGCTGGGACCACTGGCCGGTCCCTGTGCCTCTCTGCCTCGGTTTCCCATTTGTAAAATGGGAGAATAATACTTGCCTACCTACCTCACAGAGGTGTTGTGAGGACTCATTTGTGACCTTTTTTTTGTACATAGCTTTTGAGCATTAAAAATAGCTAAATGTGAAATGTCTAAATGTCTAAATGATGTCTATAGTGTGGGGCACATGTTACAGACCTGATAGAGCTGTGGTGGGTGGGCAAGGTGAGTGGAAAACACCAGCCCTTAGGCTCCCAATTCTCAGAGAAGGTAAGTTTTTCCTGACATCCCTCTCCTTCCTTCACATTCTTCATGCGTGACCGTCTTACTCTGGATGCCCAGGGCTGCCATGCTAAGCCCCTCTTTGAAGAAAGCAGCATAACAGGCTAATTCATACTTAAGGGTGAATGACTGTCGTGTTCAGGGACATGGAGCAAAATGGAATCTCAAGGGTTGTGATGACGCCTCTACTCCTTCCTCTCACCCCTGTAGGCTTTCCTTGGCCCTGTCAGGCCCCCAGATGCTCAGCCACAATTGCATTGAAAAGCGTGCGAGGAGGCAGTGAGGAGAGTGAGGCAGAAAGCATGACCCCAGGCTTCTCCCCACACTGTCCCAGGGTTAGGGGAATAAGACCTCTGGGTTCTATTTCCGAGGTCAGCTGGGGGTGGTCGGAATGGAACCCAGAGCCCTGTGAGCTGGGGTTGGTGATCTTCCCATCCTGGGAGGGAAGACCTCCCGGGGTTATCGCCACCTCCCCCCCCCCCCCTTCACACAGTAAAGTCCAGGGATGCTCCGTGTGGCTTCTGAATGTGAGTGTGGAGACATGCACACAGGTATGAGTGCGCGTGTGCGCGCCTGGTGGGGGAGGGACACTTCTTTGCCTGGGATAAGAGGGTCTGGATACACAGGAGCAGGTGGGGTGTTCACAGGGGTGTCCCCGGGGCTCCCTGGGCCTGTGCAGCCTGGGGGAGGGCACGCAGAGTCTTGGATTCAAGGAGGAGTACACGTGGACCCTTACAGCAGCCCCGGACGTGCAGTATACGTGCTGTCAGTTGTGGTGGACTTTGCAGAGTCTCTCTCCAAGTCCTGGAGTGCTCAGGAGGAGTCCCTCACTTACCACATGTCCGCTCACGGTCGCGGGGGCAGGCAGGCCTGCTGCTGCCAGGCCTGGAGACCTCACTGCAGCCCCTCCCCCACTCCGGGGCCCAGCTGGGAGGTCTCACCTGGGTCTGGGGTCTGCACTCGCCTGTAGTGCAGGAGCCTGACTAGGTCACTTGGTTGAGCTGCCACCGTGTCCTTCCACTGCCTCCCACGCCCATGCACTGTGTTCTTTCCCAAAGGCTTCTGGGTCTGCTGGGGGTCCTGCCACACCAGACTATCCCTGTGCTCAGACCAAACGAGCCTCAGCTGGGACCCTGCCTGGCTCAGGGGTGTGCCTGTGGGTGCCGATGAGCACATGCAGGCTCCCATACGTGTGTGTGTAAGTTGGGGACACCCGTATGTGGGCTGTGGGCACTCAACAGAGACAAGTCTGTCAGTGTAGAGGGACACTGGGCCCTCCAGAGCCTGCGATATTTCAGGGAAGACAGTGAGCGAGTCATTTTCACTGGGTATGGTGAGATCAGGTGTGGCATGCGGTGCGGGTAGACCGGAGCGGTGGGGGAGAGCACAGGTTGGGGTTCAGCCTGCAGCCTCATCCCAGGACCCCCCAGCACCATGATCCGAGTTCCTACTGACACTTCCTCCCCTCCCAGCCTTGACCAGACACCAGGAATTTGCCATATTTTGTGCAGAGGGAGCCCTAGAGGGCCTTGGGTTTGTCTTCTGATCCCAAAAACATGTTTAGGATGAACTGGGGAAATGGAGTGCCTGCCCAGAAGTTTCCCGATACATATTCCCTGCCGTGTGCGTAGGGGGGCCCCCAGGTTCTCCTGCAGAAACAGCACTGCTGAGTCCTTACACTGGTTTTACCTTACAAAAGGCTGTTTGCCTTTTTTTCCTTTAATGTTTATTTTTGAGAGAGAGAGAAAGAGCATGGGCAGGGGAGGGGCAGAGAGAGAGAGAAGAGAGAGAGAATCCCAAGCTGGCTTTGTATTGTCAGACGTGGGGCTCGATCTCACAAACTGTGGGGTCATGACCTGAGCTGAGATCAAGAACCTGACCGACTGAGCCACCCAGGCATCCCAAGGCTATTCATCTTTTACTCACGTAAATAAAACATGATCGGCTGCTGGTTGTGAAAATTCACCCAGTCTCTGTATCCCCTCAGCCCCCATTCCCTCGCCCACCCTCTGGCTGTAGAAAGACACCCATGTCACTCGAGCAGTCCGTGCTGTTTGGGCCTGGCCGCACTGTCCCTGACTGTGCCATCCCCGCCCCTTTGGCCCCCGAATCTGAGACACACCGCTATCTCTGCTCGGGCAGCAAGAGCGGTTCTGGCATCCACACCCTGGCAAGTGGATTGTGGGTCCCCTTGCCTCTCTGAGTCTCCATTTCCTCAACTGTGAATGGGATTAAAATGCTTATTTTGTAGGGTAAGATCAAAGTTAATGTCGGGCGCAAGACCTGGAGCAAACACGTGACATGGACACAGGAGGCTCCTTAAACGTCCGGGAAGCTGGAGCCAGTAGGCAAATACTGCCAGGGAGTCCAGGACCTGGGGTGGCCTCCAGCTCTTGGGGGGAAGAGCTCTGTCCAGGGCTCCTTCCCTTCTAGAGGAGCCAGGACAAGGGGACAAGGACACTCCTCAGTGTCCCATGCCGCTGTTCTCCTAGGAGAGCCATGAGGACTTCTAAATGACCAGAGCAGGTGTGGGCAGCCTGCCAGGAGGGGCGGTGGGCGCAGGCCAGGGAGAGGCCTTGGGAAGGGCTGACTTTCGGGTGTCCCTCAGGAAGCCAGCAGTGGGGGAGCCCTGGGTGAGCTATTAGAGGGTGTTTCTGTAAGTTTGCTGCATGTGGATTATGAGACCACCAGCGTCCTGAAAATTTCCCTGCCTCTGCGTGGCCCGGACAGGGCAGGGTTGGGAGTCCGGTCAGACGGCTCTAGGGGGCGCTAGAGCCAGGCGCTTTCTGCCCATCACAAATGCCTCTCCAGCTGAGCTGACAGCCTGGCCTGAGTCCTTCCTAGTGCTGGCCCAAGGGCGCCCCAGGCCACAGGGCCATGTGGGGCCCTTCCTTCCCTCTCTCCTTCCACAACTGTCAGATCCACATGGTCCTCCGAAGGCCCTCCCTGCCTTCTTCCCCTCCCCCTTTAACCTTCACAGGGAGTTCCCCGGTAAATCTCACCTCCATCTTATCCCTTCTTGGTGTCTGTCACTCTGAGGACCCGACAACACACCCTCATTTTTGTCTTACCCCCTGCCCCTCCCCCCCAGGAGCTGCTTTGTCTTTCTTTCTGGTGAAGGTCAGCCTTCTCTGCCTCCTGGAAAATGACCGCCTGTCTCCAACTTTATCTGTTTCAGTTCCAGCCGGATCCAGTTGTCTTTCTTTCTGTCTCTTGACCTGCCCTCCCATCTCACGGGGAGGAGCCACTGGTCCTGTTGACTGGGGCCAGGAAACCATTGCTCAGTCTTCTTTGTGGACAGAGGGGTAGAGGAGGAAGTTGATGCCCCTCAATCTGCATATGGCCGTGCAAGCTTCTGATTATTTTCTAAATAAGAGGAATGCCCATTTCAAAGTTTTTGGACACACCTCTGGCGTGTGCTCTAGAAATATCCTACCTGCATTTTCAAGGAGGTAACGAGTATGCTCTTCCCCACTCTCACCAGCACTCCTGTTTCATTGTTAAAGAGTTCTTCGGGCGCCTGGGTGGCTCAGTTGGTTGTGTGGCCGACTTTGGCTCAGGTTATGATCTTGTGGTTCGTTGGTTCGAGCCCTGCGTTGGGCTCTGTGCTGACAGCTCAGGCCCTGGAGCCTGCTTCAGAGTCTGTGTCTCCTTCTCTCTCTGTCCCTTCCCCTGCTCACTCTCTGTCTCTCAAAAATAACTAAACATTAAAAAAAAAGAGTTCTTGGCACTTTGGTAGCTCAAAATAGAATCTCATACTTGTTTACTTTTATGTTTATTTAAATTGATAGTAAGGTTGACTGTAGTAGTTTATGGACATTGGCCACTTACATTTTCTCTTTTATGAGTTATCTGTGTCTTTTGCTGACATTTCCTTTGGGGTGTTTGTCTTTTTCTTCTTAAAATTTTTTAAACGTTTATTTTTGAGAGAGAGAGAGAGAGTGAGCAGGTGTGTGAGAGGGACAGAGAGAGAGGGAGACACAGAATCTGAAGCAGGCTCCAGGCTCTGAGCTGTCAGCCCAATGCAGGGCTCGAACCCATGAACTGTGAGATCATGACTTGAGCTGAAATCAGATGCTTAACTGACTGAGCCCTCCAGGCGCACCCCCCTCTTTTATTTTTGTCTTTTACTTCTTGATTTGTGTTTTTTTCTTAAATTTATTTTTGAGAGACAGAGACAACGCGATCAGGAGAGGGTCAGAGAGAGGGGGAGACACAGAATCAGATGACAGCCTCCAGGCTCTGAGCTAGCTGTCAGCACAGAGCCTGACGCGGGGCTCGAACCCACAAACTGTAAGATCATGACCTGAGCTGAAGCCGGACACTTAACTGACCCAGGCACCCCTCTTCTTGGTTTGCAAAGATGGTGACACTTCACTTCCCCTATACACTGCGTTATTTTTAGCTTTAAAATATCATTAGACACACACGTTCCCTTAGTGGGAACATCCTCTCCATTCTTCTGTGCCCTCTTGTCTACACTGCAGCCAATCTGTTCTCAGGTCAATAACCCTGGGTTATTTTATTCTGTTCTGCACGAAAGTACATACTTCGTCAGGCACTGTCGTTGGCTTTGCTGGTGGCCATTGTCCCAGTCAACACTCCAACGGTACCACATGGTGGTGGTATGATCTGCATCTTACAGATCGGGGTGCTGAGGCCGGAGGGTGTCTGATTCCAAGCCCTTGTCTATTTCACAGGTGGGTGTTGGAGCCAGCAATATCGGAATCCCTTTGGCCCTGGCATCCTCTTTGACATTTTCAGCGATCGGAATCTTTCTGGAAGGGTGCCCTAGCTCTCTTGGGTTGGGCAGTGGAGGGTGGAGGGGGACAGGATGATTTCTTTGAAAACCCTCCCTCAAGGGCTTGTGGTTCTCGGACTTGATGCTGTTCAAACCCCTACATACTTTCAAGAGGTTCCCCTCAACACCCACAAGAGCGCTTATTTCCTATGAGTCACTGTGACAGATTTTCTAAGACATGGGCCTTTTAAGTCTCATTCGTCCCCCCTCTTAGCTTATTCTTTCCTTTTCCACCCT
The DNA here is from genome assembly GCA_004023845.1 of Helogale parvula. Classification (NCBI taxonomy): domain Eukaryota; kingdom Metazoa; phylum Chordata; class Mammalia; order Carnivora; family Herpestidae; genus Helogale; species Helogale parvula. Next base: position 115,304 of record PJEM01004113.1, read on the forward strand.
CTGCTCACACCGCCCATGACGAGGCCTTGGTGACAGCACGTCCACACTACCCTGGAGTGACTGTCATTCTGTCTTTGAACTGAAAGGGGCCACCTTCTGGGCTGAATTAAACCCCCGACCGTTTATGACAGGGCCACTTTCCCCCTTTCCACTCTGACATTTGAGGTCACCAATCTTTTAAACTTTTGCCAATTGGATAAGGGGGAAAAAGTAGTCTTAGTTTTATCTTGTTATGACTTTTTCAATGACTATTGATAATCAGCTTAATGATAACCCACAACCCTCGGACCAACTTTTCAATGACTATTGAGATGGAACATCTTTTCACATGTTTATTGGCCTTTGGGTTTATTCTCTTATGTGTTCATTTTTGTACTAGGTTGTCTTTCTTCAATTAATATGCCTAAATATGCATAAATGTTTAATATAATCGGTTAAATTCCTGGATACACAGGTAGTGAGATGGATATATAGCCAATTCTTTTACCCAGTCTATCTGGGCTTGTAATTATTTTATTTTTTAAAATGTAGCTTTCTACCTTAAAACATTTCTTTTATAGTTTATTTGTTTTTGAGACAGAGAGACACAGAGACACAGAGCACGAGTGGGGGAGGGGCAGAGAGAGAGGGAGAAACAGAATCTGAAACAAGCTCCAGGCTCCAGCTGTCAGCACAGAACCTGATGCAGGGCTTGAACCCACAAACCATGAGACCATGATCTGAGCCGAAGTCGGATGCTTAACTGACTGAGCCACCCAGGCGCCCCACTTTCTACCTTTTTAATTTTTAATTTTTTTTATTTGAGAGAGAGAAAGAGAGAATGCCAGTGGAGGAGAGGGGGAGAGAAAGAGAGTACCCTAAATAGGCTCCCCACTCAGCACACAGCCCGACGCGGGGCTCGATCCCATGACCCTGGGATAGAAATCAAGAGTCGGACGCTCAACCAGCTGAGCCACTCAGGTGCCCCAGGGCTTGTGACTACATCACAGTGTATTTTGTCATAGGGAAGGTGTACGTTATGGTTCGGTCAGGTTTAGGCGTTTTGTGTTTTGCCCAGCTTCTGGGCCACTGTCTCCCCTGTCTATCCCATCGCGTTTGCCTTCTGTCTTTCAGGGACCCGTGACAATGTCCGATCTCTTCTTACCCTAGTTTTCCAAAACACATGCTTTTTGTGATATTTTAAGGACTTTGGGTTGGGAAAGGGAAATCGGAGCGTATCTTTAATTTTAATATTTAATTACAAATAGCATGTACTTTTGTGTTTGACACCGTGGCAGTCAGGGCCTCAGTGAAGAATGGATGGCAGCCTTAGCTTGGATCGTGATGAGGGTTTAACGCAAGGACCATTCATGGAGATGTGGGCAGTGTTACGGGGACCAGCTGGGAATGGGGAGGCCCCCAGGAACGTTGCAGGGGCAGGTGGTAACCGGCCCTGGACCTGAACGGGCAAGCACAGCTTCCTTCCAAGCCCTGCATGGACTTCACCCCTCCGGCAGCCCCAGGACAGCCCAAGGAAGTGGCCATATTGTCCTCATTCTGCCAAGGAGGACCCCAGGCAGCCTTGCATCCGGTGGCTGTCACACCTCCAGCACTCACCTCTGCTCCTCAGCCCGATGCGCCTTCTCTCCTTTCTCTTGTCCTTGTCTTGCTTCCGTGGTCAGCAGGATTCAGAGCGCTGCCCCACTGTGACCCGGCACCCTTGGGCACCTGCAGAACGGGTTCTGGTTTCTCAAGCATGCTGTGCCCGTGTTTCCCCTGATGCCTCATTAGGGCAAATTCAAACCTACAGGGAAGTTGAAAGAACTGTATGGAGAACACCCATATTTTCCAGTGTCCCTTCTCAAGAGCGCGAATCCACTGTTGTCCATCTACTTGTCTCCGTCCTCCACTAACGTGCGGATTGCACATGGGAAGGGCTGCGTGAGATTTGGGGTTTTTGTCTCCAGGGTCTCTAAGGGCCTGGCACACGGAAGGCACTCAGTAAATATTCGATGGATCAGGAATTCACAAAGCATTTGGGGTGTCCGAGGGAAGGGTGGAAGGGGACTTTTACTCACGGAATGCCTGTGGGTGGCTTTCACACCCCCGATCCGGGCACGGCGTACATTATTTCAGCGAAGCCTCGCAGATCAGACGACGCAGGGGTTTCCATCTTTATTTTACAAAGAGAGGTTTTGTAATTGATTTAAGGCTCCACGTGTGTCCCTGTGGAAGCTGGGATTCAGATCATCCAGCTACTCTCTGTGAAGTATGTGCTGTGACATTGTGTCAACTCCCTCCTCCATAGATTGGAGGCTTCCAACTGGGGACTGTGCTTTATGCATTTCCAAATATCTCAGGACCTAGCAAGTAGCAACTATAATAACTATTCTTTTTGAAAGAATGAATGAGGGGCACCTGGCTGACTCAGTAGGTTAAGCATCTGACTCTTGATCATGCTCAGATCATGATCTCACGGTTTGTGAGATTGAGCCCCACATTGGGCTCCATGTTGACAGTGTAGAGCCTACATGGGATTCTCTCTCTCCTTCTCTCTCTGCTACTCCCCTGCTCTCTCTCTCTCTCAACACAAATAACAAATTAATTGATTAAAAAAAAAAGAATGAATGAATGAATGAAATGGTGGTGAATATTTTCTTACTATTGGAACTCACTCCTGGGAATTCCTTCACTTCTGGAATATGGTCCCCGAGAGACCTTGCACTTCCCCTCAACTGACCTCTTCACTGAGAAGATGGGGGATCTGAGGCTTGAAGGGCAAACCCTCGGCCAAGGTGATGCAGGGAGTTGGGGCAGAGCCAGCACACTGACTTCCTGCCCAGTGCTCTTTTTCCCCCTTCCTTTCTAGACCCACTAGAGCATCTAGATTGATAACAACCACTAACCCAGAGCCTGGAGACCCAAAGAAACGCATTCCCTAAGAGCCTCCCTGGGTCTGTGGGTGCCCCCCGCCCAGGCCCTTGCTCATGGAACCTGCCTTCTTCGTGGAGAGTTCCAGGTTTCTGAGACTGGAAGCTGCACGTGAAAATGTGCTTATGCCCCTTTCTCGGGAGAGGATCCAGAGTTTACATCAGGCTTTCCAACACCAAAACCGTGCATCCCAAAACGTGGGGGTGGGCTCCATTTTGTGTTCTCTCCAGTAGTTCCCCAACATTTTTTTATTGCAGAGAGGCGCATAGAATTTGCAAAGGAATATGAGGATGTAAAATTTTGCAAAATAAGCCCATTAAAAAGAAACTAAGCATACTCACAACACACTCATCTCATAAAAGGACATCTCCCCCCCAAAGCAAAGACAAATTCTTGGGGGGGGTCGTGAGAGGTCTTTAAGTAGGTAAAGGAGATGTAACCCACTGCCCTGGTCCCTTATTTTGCTCGTTTGTCCTTGACTGAAGATGTCAGTGTGGACCTGCCTTTAGAAATCTCCCTCTGCACCTTCTACACAGAGAAGCAGCTGTTCGAGCCTGTGTTCTGGAACCTGCAGACAGTTCTCCCAAAAGGCCCCTGCGGGAGCCGGCTGGCCATGGGCTCTGTGCCCATCCTGGGTGGTGTTTCCAGCAAGGTGGGTGCTGGTGGCCTTTTCCTGGCTTCCCAGATGGGGATGAATGCAGCTGTGTGTATGAGTTTCCCAAAGGGAGGTTATGTGCTTGTCCTTTGGGCTCAGTTTTCTCTCAAGGGTTTTGTAAGAGGCTCTGAGTGGCTCTCATGGCCTCCAGCCCCTGTGGAAGGTAGACCCCCGGTGGGGGAGGGGGGCCTCTGGAGGCCATGAGAGCACATGGCGCCCCCACTCCCTCCTGGTTGCCTGAGGCCCTCCCCACCTCCCTCCTGCACTAGGCTACTGCATTCCAGACAGGCCCTTGTCCCCCCTGCCTTGGATTCCCGCCAGGTCAGTGCACTGGCTGGTGTTCTCGCTACCCCTTCCCCAGGCTCCTTGGCTGAGGACAGGCAGGAGGACCTGGCTTTAAACAGACAATTTCCAGGGAAGGTTTGCTGAGGAGGAAAGATCCCCGCCTCCCCTCACGGTGAGCGGGTCTCCTGAGAGCAGTGATCTGTGGACCTTATGTCTGTGTGAGTGATTCCTGAGCCAGCAGGTACCATTAGGCTGCTGATATGTGCCTGACAAATTGCTTCAACCGTTCCAACTTCAGTTTCTTGTTTTCTAAGTGGAGGCAATGCCCTTAATACCATCTTTGAGCTCGGGCAGGATTCCCCAACTGTCTGCGCTGTCAGAGGCAGGACAGGCATCCGTGCAGAAGCAGGGCCCCTTTCCGATGCTGCTGCACCCAGTGAGTCTGCATTGGGTCCCACGGAAGCACACATGTGATCTGCAGCCCTGATTTGGCTGCTAGTGTGTCGGGGTAACTGGGCACTTGAAAGAGAAGGTCAAGGTCACTTAACAAATAAGGGCATATGTATCCCACCCACAGGTGTGCTCTGGGAGGGCTTCGGGAATGCTGTTCACCCCTCATGGTCCGAATAAGGGCCCTTTAGCCCAGTTTTATTGATACAACAAAGACTATAAACAAATACTTTTTAGAAATAGTTAAGGCGGACATAATTAGGGAAGAACTGAAGCTTTGCAAGGAAGGCCCTAGTGTTATTTCAGATATGCTATGATGAGAGCCAAGAATAAGCTGCCGTATGGCCTGGCTGGGGCCCCGAGGCACCTGCTTTGAGTACCAGGCAAGAAACCTAGGACTCACTCATAGTTTATAAGATAATTTGCACAGTTTGCTTCATAAGCACATTTGTACAGTTTAAATGGCTTCCAAAGGACTTGAAAGCAGTTTGGGTGCTTAACAAAGTGATGGAATTCCTTGCCGTCTCATTTGCCCTGGGAATTGGTTTTGCAAACCATATTTTTGTTTTGTTTTTGAAATCACAAGCAAATATTTATGTTTAGACTGCCGGTTCCAGTTAAACACAGGCTTTTCTACTTCTCCTCTGCCCAGCCTGCCCTGTCCTGGGTAGGAAGGGGGGCGTGCCAGGCTGGAGCCCTGTCCCCTGGGACCCCTGCCCTGAGCCGCCTCCATCGAGGCAGAGTCTCCTGGGAGGGGTAGGAACAGCCGTTGGGAAACAAGATCGTGGGGACAGTATGCCCAGCACAGAGAGAGGCTCGGCAAATGCACGCTCCCTGCTTTTCCTTCCGACTCCCTGGAATTCCCAATCCAACTTCCTTACCCTCTTCTGGTCCAGACAGCAGGCACGGGAGCTGAGGGTACAGCTCGGTGAGTGCCCCAGGGAAGGAAGCCACGTACCCCCCACCCCCCCATTCTAGACCCTGGAGAGCTATGTGCAGCCTGTGGGAATCATTCCCAAATGCCAAGGAGAGCAGAGGGGGCGGCCAGGGTAGGTGAGAACCTTGCTGTGCCAGGTGGACCAGGGCGGAGGGAGTGGGGAGCCGGAGGGAAAGGGGGGGCCCCGATGAGCTCTCTGCTCTGGCTCGAAGGAAAGAACTAGGGTGATGGGCACCCCCTCAGGGCTGTGGTAGCTGAGGGGTCCATGCTAGGGGAAGACAGACTGGGAGGAGGTGATGGGAGCAGGAGCAGGTCATGTATTGGCAGGTCCAGGTCTGGACCACTGGCAGCACAGTCCCTGGTTCGAATCTCACCTTTCCCAGCACTGAGCAACAAGGAATATTGGACAAGTTACCACACCTTCCTTAGCCTCAGTTTCCTCATCTGTGAAGTGGACTCTTAGGAAAATGAAATGAAATGATGCATATTTCCTCAGGGTCTGTCCCATAGTAGGCACTTAAGAAATGGCAGATAAAGGTAAAAAAAAAAAACCCCAAAACTCCTGGAATCCCATCCTTACCTTGACATTTATTATGAGTTTGTGCCTCTTCTGCACCTATGCCTGAGGCCAGGGGCACCTTGGCTGGCTCTGGTGAGGAGTCCCTTTCTCCAGGTACATCGGCTCCCCATGCCACCTTGGGGCAGTGGGGAACCCGCCTCTCTCCAAGGGGAAGCCGCCGAAGGTGGGGATGCGGAGCCCACAGCTTTCCCTCAAGCCCAGCCTCAGCATTCCCTCCCTGCTTTCTCTGGAACTGGGCTCCAGTGCTCATTCTCTCGCCCGCCCCTGGTTCACAGTCCTTTGAACTATGGGGCAGAATATATGTCAAAATTCATTCTTTCACCGCTAGTGTTTATTGAGCACCTGCTATACGCCCCCAGCCTGTGATAGGGCTATGGAGCCAGTTAGGATAAGACAGAAAGACTTAGCATGCGAGGCAAGAGAATCCCATGGCCCGGAACAGGTGCCCGCCCATTCAGCTTTATCCCCCTGCCCCTGGCATGGGGGACCCGGTGCTCTGTAGGGAGAAGTCGGAGTGGTGGGCAGGGCTGGGCTCTTGGCACCTGGGAAAGCTTGGGGTTGCCACGGCCCTGCCATGAGTGTGAGGATGGCCTCCCTGTTACTGGACAGCTGAGCTGGATCTGTGCTCACGTCCTGATTTGAACACAGGAAGGTCAGGGCAGAGGCTCGCTAAGAAGTGGCAGACCATGGAAACAGTTTGGTGGTTTGTCAAAAGGTTAAACATAGAACAACCGCATTTCTGCTCCTCGGTATGTATCAAAAGTAGCCAAAGCAGGGACTCAAACGGATACTTGTACCCATGTTCATAGCAACATTGCTCACAGTAGTGGAAAGAACCTAAGTGCCCATGGAAAGATGACTGCATAAGCACAGGGTTACGCACACACTATGGAATCTTATCCAGCCCTAAAAGCCATGAAGTCCTGACTGTGCTCTAAGGTGGACGGGAAACATTGTGCTGAGTGATGGAAGCCAGACACGGGAGACAAGCATGGAACCATCCCACTCGTTTTAGGAAATAGGCAAATTCATAGAGTCAGGGCATAGAGTGGGGGTTACAGGAGGCTGGGGGAGGGGGCAGTTATGATTTTGTGGGTACAGAGTTTTTGTTGGAGATGATGATGAAGGTCCAAGTGTAAGTAGAGGTGGGGCTTACACAACGTTGCGCATGTATTTAACGCCACTAAAAGGCGCACTTACAAATGATTAAAGTGACAGATATCACGGAGTGCCTGGGTGGTTCACTTGGTTGAGCGTTCAGCTTCGGCTCAGGTCATGATCTCACGGTTCGTGGGTTTGAGCCCTGCATCGGGCTCTCTGCTTCAAGCATCAGAGGGTGCTTCGGATTCTCTGTCTGCCACACTCTTTCTGCCTCTCCCCCACTCGTGCTCTGTCTCTCTCCCAAAAACAAACATTTAAAGAAGTGATGAATAGGATGCTATGTATATTTTTTGACATTTCAAAAAAGTGAGTGGCACACAGAGGTGTCTCCCCCTGACAGCAGCCTCCAAAAGGGGGTCCTCTTCAGCCCCTGTGGCAGGAGGATGGTTGTGAGGACTGTACATTACACACTCCCGACGTTCCGGGAGTCAGACTGCGGCACGAGTGGAACAGGTGCTTGACAAAGTGAGAAGAAGGCTCCGGGCTCTCTGAATCCCTCGTTCCTAAAATGAGGATACGTGCATCTGCCTCGCAGGTTGCCGGGCAGATTAAATTGACTAAGGTGTGTCTGCTCCTTAAAACCCTACAGGAAGCGCTCTAGAATGTTATTTATTAGCATTTCATCTGTGGTGCTGGTGAGGGAGAAAGAATGGAAAGGAAGAGGCGAGGAGAGGCAGGGAGGTCTCTCGGTTACCTCGCCCTGGAAAATTACTTTACAAAACGACACCCCCACGAAGTCCCCCGTTGCTGTGGGAGAAGCATTGCCAAGGACTGCCACCACGCCCCTGCCGTGAGTGGCAGGACCTTGGGCAACGGTCCCTGTCCTCGAGGTGCTGATTCCTGTGAAAACGGACGGGACGAATGGGAGACACAGATGATTTCAGGGAGTGGGGGGGTCAGCCCTGTGGCGGGATGGTTGAGTCTCACGGGGAGTTCGGGCTTCCCAGGGGAAAAGCCAGTGTTCTGCCAGCGAGCTGACGTCACTGCCCTTTTGAGACGAAGCTGGGATCCAGCTGTTGGGCGGATGAACTGTGAGCCCAGATGTGCAGCGGCAGCCTCGCAGGAAACGGATTCCAACGCAGCCCGCAGAATGACAGCAGCTGTTCTGGGCCGGCCGGCCGGGTTGCGTGTCTGGGTCTTTGGAAAGAGAAAGGCAAGCCGGGCCGGGCTTCTTTTAAGCACGGGGAAGGCGAGCATTCAGGGTGTTGGGTCCGTGCCCACTGGGGGCCAGGGCCGGCTCCCCCCACCCGCATCTGGAAAGTGGTGCAGAGATCAGTGTTGTGGCCCCTTACTGCCGAGGGCCTTGGCATCTGGAGGGGATTTTGTGTGATCACAGTGTGCTCCAGAGGTCTGACTGAGGTTGGGGCTCAGGCTCGGCTCAAAATCAAGGTTCAGATGGTAGGTTTCTGGCTGGCCTGGGGTCGGTGTGTGGCCGAAATCAGTTCATTTGCCACCTGGTATGGCTGCTCTCAATGATCCTGTCTGTGACAGGGGTCGAATACTCTTTGTGTGTGACACTGACCCCACCCCCCCTTGCACCACCACCCCCCCGCCCCCCCCCAGTCCCAAATGATGTGAAGCCAGGCCGACGCCCAGTCTGCCCCTGCCTGTGTGTGTGTCGCCGTGGAGGCCTCGGCTGGAAAAGGCCTCATCAGGCTGCAGGGTGGGGGTCGTGGAGAGGGACCCTAAGGGGGTGGGCCTGCCCTTCTGGGGTCACAACATGCCTAGGCCGAGCGGGCAGCAGCTGTCCCAGCCGGAGCTGACCCAGGTATGCCTGGGGCCGCTGGGAAGTCGGAGGCCTGGGTGCATAACAAGGAAGGGCGACCCATCAACCTACTTCCGCCAGAGGCTCTCGTTCCTGTTGTCAGCAACAGAGGGGGTGGCCGGGTCACCGGATGGCGAATGTCCTTTCACGGCAGCCTCAGAGAGGGAAGGGACAGCCACTGCCGGCACTGGAATCAGCCTGGTGGTTGGTCCTCCTGGCTGATAAGCTGCCGATGGGCTTAGACACACACCACCCCTGAACCGATACTAGGGCTGGACGTGACCCAACCCCTGATCTACTACTAGGCTGGATGTGACCCGAAGGTGGGTTTCTGTGTACCCTGACAGCTCACAGTTAGAACCTGCCTCGTGTAGAACAGCTAGCTACCTCTGGAGGTGATGAGCTCCCTGCCTCTGGGGGAGTTCAAGCACAGGCTGGAAGTCTGTTTGGTGGGTTTCGTTTGCTCATTCATTCACGTATCCAGCTAATCATCCTTCCAATATTTTCCAGGCATCAGACTTACGCCAGGTGCTGCACTGGCTGATTCAAGTGTGACTAAGACAGAAATGGCCCTTGGCCTTACCGTGGGCTGTGACATAGACATAGAAGCCAGGGAAGGCTTCCCAGAGGAAACTACTTTTTTAAAAAAATTAATTAATTAATTTTTGAGAGAGAGATCACGGTAAGGGCAGAGAGAGAGAGAATTCCAAGCAGGCTCTGCACAGTCAGTTTGGAGCCCGATGTGGGGCTTAAACTCACAAACCATGAGATCCTGACCTGAGCCAAAATCATACACTTAACCGACTGAGCCCCCCGGATGTACGAGAAACTACCTTTGAAACCAAACCCTGATGGCTGAGAGAGACTTAGGGTAGGGACAAGTTCCAGAAAGAGGAGGCACATGTGGGAAGGACTAGAGAGAAGTGGCCAGCAGAGGAAGCATGAGCTCAGTGACGCGGGCAAAGGGTACGGTTGAGAGCGAGGTCAGCATGTGGGACTTGTTAGCGAGTCTGGGCTTTATCCCGGGACCCACAAGGAATGAGTGGAGAGTTTTAAAGATATTTTCTTTTTAGATTTTTTAAAGGTTATTTATTTATTTTTGAGAGAGAGAGAGAGTGAGCAGGGGAGAGACAGAGAGAAAAGGACACAGCATCCCAAGCAGGCTCTGCACCATCAGCACAAAGCCTCATGTGGGGCTCGAACTCAGGGACTGGTGAGATCATGACCTGGGCCAAAATCAAGAGCCAGAGGCTCAACCAACTGAGTCCCCCAGGCGCCCCATGAAGAGTGGTGATGTAATCTGGTGTGTGTCCTATCTGGTTTCTCCAGAGGCAAGCTTTGAGACACAGATTCCCAGGAAGGTAGTTTATGTGGGGGATGATTCCAGAAAATACCAGTAGGAGAAGGAGATATTGAGGCCAGGAAGGAGGCCAGCCAAGAAAGCGTGTGTGGTCAAGCAAGTCAGTGCTGTGGGCATGGCAGCTTGATCCTGCTGGGGAACCCTGGGAGTCAGCTAGGATACAGTCCTCGGAGTTCATCCCCCCGGCTGCCCGAGAGGAAGCTGGACTATTTATGCATCACCCGCCTCCCATCAGCCCTTGGGTGAAGGCTGTTCTGGGGTGTGTGGTATTTGGGCCCTGTGCCTGAGCACTTCCAGTGTCCCCAGGGAGCAGGTAGAGTGGGCCCAGCACTGACCCTTGGGCAGACGGGTCAGGGTGGCTCAGGCGGGCTACAGGAATGTGGGCAGGGTGCCGGAAGACAAGTGCAGGAGATGTTGCGGTCCTGGAGCGGCTGTGGTTATGCGCACAAGGGGACTAAGGTCAGCATTCGGACATGCCTGGTCTTGGCGACAGATGTGGCAGAATCAACGCCAGGGAGAGGATTCACAGCCTCGCAAAGCTGCAAGGGCCCCTGCGCGTAGCCCGGGGCCCTCCCTCCCTGCCCCAGCCCTGCCTGTCCTCGGGCAGGTCCTCCCCTGCTCACATATGGCAGACCCTGACTCAGCCTCCAGGGAGCAGGGGCGACGTCCCAGGGACCCCTTGGGTGTCTGCAGGGAGATAAAGGTGCTGTGAAGGAACTGCTTTAAAAAGAACAAAAGCAAAAACTGGGCTGTGCTCAGCGTCAGCCTCAGGTCTTAGGAGAGATCCCTGGGGCCCAGGAGGGGGGATGAAAAGCAATGGAGCCCAGCCCCCCAGCTGAAAGTCACCCTGCTCCCCCTCTCACCCTCCATGTCCACATCTGCGTCCCCGTCAGGCCGGAAGAGGCCAGACGCTGTGCGTGGCTGGTTGACAGGACCTGGTGTACAGATGGTGCTCCGTAACCATGTCCATCACCATCTGCAAAGTGATGAGGCCTGTGGATGGTCCCAGCCCTCCGTGCTCCAAGCCCTGGGGAAGGGGGAGGGACGTGCTGGGGACAATCGAGCAGTGCTCTAAGGCCGGGCCAGCAGAATGGTGGCTGGGAAAGGGGAGGGGAGGGTGTGAGTAGCCAGGGAGAAGATGGGATATGGTGTCCTCCACCTGGGTTTTTATTTGCCAAAAAGAGAAGCCAGGTCTGGGTGAAATGAGTAGAAAAGGAATTTAGCTCTAACCAGTGACAGATGGGAGGTGGTATACTGACGCCCACCTCCATCCACCCTGAACCGGGAAAACTCTGAGGTACGTGTTCTTCATGGGCTCTGGGGGCCCACAGTGGTGACATGCTGAATGCGTGCCGCCCTCTCCTGCTTGGCCCCCTGCCCCCTGCCCCTGCTGGGCTTCCTGAGGTTGCCTCTCACATAAATCACCTAGTTGCAAACCCTAGGCTCACTTCTGCTTCTGCAGGGACCCCATATGTGGGCCAGGTGCATCCTACAGGCCCCGTCACGTGTCCTTTCCTAGTCTCAGAGGACACTGGGGAAGCAAGAACTGGGCATTTTCAGCTGCTGGAGATGGGAGTGGCTCGCTTCTCTTCCCTGTGATACAATCACACAGACTGGCTGGCTTACAAACAGGAGGAATCTATTTCTCACAGTTCCGGAGTCTGGAAGTCCCAGCTCAAGGTGTTGGTGGTGTTGGTAGATTCGGTTGGGCTGTTTTCTGTTTCTCATACGTCCTCAATGGTAGACGGGCCTGGGATCTCTCCGGGGCCTCTTTTATAGGGGCACTCACTCCACTCATGTTCCCTCCCAAAGGCCCTCCCCGCCCATACAATCACCTCGGGGATTATGATTTCAGCATATGAATATTGAGGGGACACAAACGCTTAGACCACAGCAGAACCCAATGGCATATTCAAATTAAAAAAATTTTTTTTAATGTTTTATTTATTTTTGGGAGAGAGAGAGAGACAGCGTGAACAGAGGAGGGTCAGAGAGAGAGGGAGACACAGAATCTGAAGACAGGCTCCAGGCTCTGAGCTGTCAGCACAGAGACCAATGCGGGGCTTGAACTCATGAACAGCAAGATCATGACCTGAGCCAAAGCTGGACGCTCAACTGACTGTGCCACCCAGGCGTCCCAGGAATACTCAAATTGTAATAATCTCTGGAAGGTCTGTTTATAAAGAACGTGTTTACAAAGGCGTGGGGAGCTGTGGAGAAGCACAGGGATAATGCAATGACTCAGGATTAGTGCAGTGGAGCCGCTACCATTCCCAGAGAGGGCACAGTTGCTGGAACCCAGAAAGAGAGACAGGAGGAGGCCTCCTGGTGAGGAGCAGAGACCCGGCTAGCCCAGGCCACCTCGCTGGGAGACTGGAGGGGAGCCAATGCACTCTGCATCCCCCATCTCCAGCCCACTGACAGACGGTGCAGACAGATCAGCCTCCTGGGCCAGAGCAGGGTGACAGAGTGGGGACAGAGCCTCAGGAGGGCAAATGGAAGCTATCTGGCACAGCAGGAAGTTTCTGGAACAAATAGGTGACCTCAGGTGTGACAGTCTCCCAATGTCTGTATGGGGTAGAAGTGAAAATGGGGTCTTGAATTAGGGCTGAGGGCATCATAGCTGCTCCTCAACAACATCGGGCCATCCCTTGGTCACACCTTTTCACCCAGGACCTTCTTTCTCAGGCGGTGGTCTCTCCAAAGCCGTGTATGCCTGGGACTCAGAGTTCTGGCTCTGCCAGTAACTTCTGTAACCACGGTCCTGTCCTTTCTTCCGGGTCTCAGCTTCTCTATATGCAGACCCAGCAAAGTTCACAAGATGATCTTTCAGTACCCTTTACGTGGCACTGACCTTCTAGAAAGGCTCATGGCCCCCTCCCAAACCATCCTAAGAAGGGAGTCAAGGGAAGAGTGTTGTTTTGGGGAAGCCCGGGCCCAGGGAACAAAGGGATTGCTGGAGGTCACTGATCCTGTGGGCACGTAAACAAGCCTCCCCTCTTTGGTCAGAGCTGTCTCCCAGGCCGGCCTGCCCTGGCCCCGCTCCCCTGAGGGGTACAGCCCACACCCATGTTTATTTTCAATTAGTGTACCTGCCAGCATGACTTTTCAAGATTTTTCTCGTGTGCTTGTGCATGTGGCTGTGAACGGAAAGGTGTAAAAAAATGTTGGCTTCAGCCAGGCATTCAGAGCCAGCCAGTCTTTCCTGCCCTCCTTGGGGGCTCGGGCTGAGTGTGACATCACTGCTGGGCTTTGGAGAGGACGGTCCACACAAACCTCAAAGGGCTTCATTTGTAGGGAGTTTCAAAGTGAGTTGGGGTGCCAGGCCAGCAACTCTGTGCCCTTCTGACGGCCGCCCTGCACAGCCAAATCCTGCAGGTTCTAGGAGGTTCTTGCCACCCACCCCCGAGGGCCCGAGTCCAGACGCCTGTGTCCCAGGCATGTGAAACAAAGACCACTTCATTCAAGGGTATAACCCGGGGCTCTAGGCCAGGAAGCTCAGCCACAACCTTGTTGGAATGACCACCTTCTCCCCTCAAACTGCTCCACGGGGGAGAGAGAGCCTTCCGGCCTCTCAAATGGGTTCTATTGAAATTACAGTTTTCAAACCAATGGGTCTGGACCAATTAAGGCCTGCACACACGTTCTCTCTGCACACCACGCTTGGCCACACAGGTTTATTTTTACAAAGAGAAATGCATTGCCCACAATCAAAGAAGTCAAGGTGGGGTTTCTGGTCGCTTACTGAAACCAGAGGGCCCTGCCAGCCCGGGACTCACGTTCCCTTGGTGAGCACAGAGCCACGGGTCCCCTTTAGGTAAAGCATGTGCTCTTCGGTTCTGCCTGGTCCTCATCGCTTCCTGATGCCACCCGGCCGGGACCTGAGTGTCTGTTGCCTCTGATCACTGAGCTCGTGCTGCTGTTTCTTGAATTAAAAGTTATGAGGGAAGCAAAATATTTTGGGTCCCCTCATTTCCAGCCCTTTTGCAAACCCACCCCAGGGCAAGTCACCTGTCCTGTAGGGTTGCAGATGTGGAAGTTGGTCTCTAGGGCTGCGTTTGGTCCCGGTCCTCTCCTCTGCCGCAGCCATCACCATCGTGGTCAATGTCATATCACGTCCATTAGTCCTCTGTCCGGCTGTGCACACATAAGGCAGGTCCAGATAGCCCATGATGTGTGAGGGGCAACGCTTGGTGCGTAAAGACGACAGAGAGAGGAGAGCAGCTGGGGCGAGCAGGGTCAGACGCGACAGGGTGAGGAATTCAGCACACCAACAGGGCCGAGAGGAAAAGGCGTTCAATGATACCACGCAGCCTGCGGGGAAGTCTCCCAGCCAGCTCCTGACTCAAGTGGTGGCCTGGCCCCAGCTCATTTCCAGGGCTCGAGAAGATCAGGGAGTGAAGGCAGTTTGGACAGGAGACTCAGAGCCAGCCTGTGAATTCAGCCACTTCGTGGTGGGGGGCGGGGAGGGGCGGAAATAAGCCTCAGTCTTCCAGCTAATGGGTATATGAGCATCGGTCCTGCCTGAGTCTGTGAGAGCCCCTTCCGGCCAGGCGCACGCGCCCCCTCCAGACTGGCTGTTCTCACCACACTGGCCCGCTCCGGTTTCCGGGAAGCTCACCGAGAAGGCCATGGGGGGCGTACTCCAGGCAGGTCGCCCCCGTCAGGTGAGACAGGCACTTGGCATGGTAGGAGAACCTCAGGTGGCCATGGTTCAGGTTGCATTTGACCTCATGCAGGCCGGACCTGGGGTTCTGGTCACAGGTACCGAGCAGGTCATCGTCCCAGCCGTGGTCTTGGTCCCACACCTGCACCCTCAGGGGCCCCCCCGTGGACAGGAGCACGTCCCCGAAGTCCAGCCGCGTCGTCCACCTGGGGTTGTTATCATTCCACACGGTGTCCACTCGCAGCTGCTGGTCTGCGAAGAAGACCTTCAGGTAGGCGTCCGTGCCCGAGAAGTGGTCCCCCCACAGCCCCGAAGCCTGGAAGTTCATGACCTCCAAGTGGGCCAGGCCCCTCTGTCGGGGACAGCAGTCCTGGTTGGTCACCGCCGAGTTGTGGCAGACACACTGGCACGGGTCATGAGGGCTCTTCCTCTGCCCCAGCGGGCAGGGCCTGCTGCAGTTCTTCCAGCGGGCCCTGTCCATCACGTACTTGCTCACGGCCTGTCTCAGGGCCTCCCGCCGTGGGTCCTGGCTCTGCAGGAGCACGTGAAGAGGCTCCAGAGTATAGGCCACCAGGCCAGGGCTGTCCAGCAGGGAGGCCACCCAGGCTGAGAACTGCTCAGGGCCGGCCTGGTTCCCAAACAGCAGGTCGCTCATGGAGGTGTGGTGACCGCCGACTATGTCAGAAAAGCGTTCCCGATAGGTCTGGTGGAAGGAGGTGGTTATCTTGTGGTGCTTCTTCTTGTCCTCGCAGTTCTTGTATTCCGCCGAAGAGTCGGCACGGCCGCTTATGCTGACCTGGGCCTCCACCATCAGGCAGTCCTCCACCTCTTTGTCCCTGAGCCCATCCAGGGCCAGCTCACAGGTGCGCAGGGCAGTGAGGGCCGAGACCCGGCCACCCAGCTCCATGGACCGGATGAAGTGGGTGCCGTAGTTGGAGATGAGTCTGAGGTAGTCGGCCTCGGTGGAGGTGTTGAAGTGGGGGGGCAGGTCTCTGATGACCTTCTGGAAATCGGGGTGCAGTGGGGGAGAGTGTACCAGATGAAAACTAAAGTGGGAGAGAAATATCGGATGGGCTGATGGTGGTTAGTTCCCCCCACCCCCACCCCTCGGCCATCCCTCAAGATTGCCCAAGGTCACATGAAGTGATATGGAAAGGGAGCTTGAACCCAGGTGGCCTGGCTCCAAGGCCGGGCTCTGACCCAGTGAGTCGGCCAGGAAAGCCATTCTGCCTGCTGCCCCTTGGTAACCTAGGTATGCTATATTATGGGTATTTTGGCTCGCTCTTTTCAGATTAAAGATTTTTTTTCTTTCCTTTTTATTTTCTAGTTATAAAAGTGATGATACTGCACTGATGGTGAGCCTCTAGCTCTGGAAACTAGTCCTGTGGCCTTTGTCCCTCTGTCCCCTGGATTGGGTTCCTGACAGCTCTGGCCACACAGGCAGGAGGCACCCTGTCTCACTGTGGGAGAAATCAAGGTGGTAAACTTGGGTCCTCCATGGAGATCATGCATTTCTGGGGTGTGGGACCTGTGTCCAAGGGCTGGGGATGTGACTGCCGTTGTTCGGTGCTGGGACCCTAATTCCCAGCACAGAGCCTGACACATGACAGACAGGAGTTGTGACTAAATGTGCGAATGGGGCCCAGTGACAGGAAGTCTCCTGCCAGGTCTCCTGCCCACAGGACAGAGGGGACTCAGTAGATCTGAGCGGCACTGTGTCGGCCATCTTGGCAAAGCCTTGCTTGCTTCTCCTCCACCCGCTCTCTCCTGGGGCTCTTCCTGTTCAGGGTCACCAGGGAGGGGGCCTGAGGGCACGGTACTCCCAGTCTGCCGGTCTCTCCTGGTGGAGGCCGCCTCCAGATCCCCACCCTGCCATTCCAGGGCTCCCAGACCCCAGCTTTCCCCAGCCCCTCCACACCACCCGTGGCTCTCTCACCTGTAAAAGCGACATTCCACCAAGTCCATGCTGAAGCTGTACTGGTCCTGGTAGGTCTTCTGGGCAGCGAAGTTGGCTGCGTCAGAGTGCGAGCCGGCCATGGTCACGTGCACATTGGCACTGGGCTTGGGGGACACATCCAGCCCCACTCGCCAGTCGTTGCGGATGTTGCTGGCTGCTTGCCTGGCCACAGCCTCGGTGGAACCGGCCTTGGCCCTGACCACTTGGCGCCGGCATCCTGAGCCTTGGGCGCGCCAGTCGGTCAGTGCCAGAGGCAGGCGCTGAAGGGCGCCCTCCTTCAGTACGTTGTGGCAGAGGGTACAGGTGCCATCGGGCCGCAGGAAGGTCTCTGTGTCCACGGGGAAGGAGCCTGAACGCCGGAGACTGGTCACGTCCACGCCCTCCCCAGCCAGCGCTGAGCCGGGCACAACCAGATGGTTGAGCCGGCACTCGGAGCGGGTGGCCGTGTGGCAGGGGGCTGGGGCTGGCGTGGGCAGCAGCAGGAGGAGGAGGCCCGGGAGGAGCACACGGGAACCCATGGAGCTGCGGAGACCGGGGCGTCTTCTGGAAGCTGGGGGCAGAGGTATGGAGGACGCACTATCAGGATATATGGGACAGAGAGAGAATGAGGTATCTCCTAAGTGACTGAGTGTCCGAGCTACAGTGACCTTCACAAACCTGGCCCATTCCCCACGTGTACAGATGGGCCTAGGATGGGGAAGTGACTTGCCCAAGGTCACACAGCCAGGAGGAGCCCCTAAGAGGATTTCATTATTCAAGGCCTAATGGGCGATCCAGATTACTGGCTTTGTCTTAAAGACCACAGACGTTGCTGGTGGGGACGGGGCTCTGCACACAGAGGAGGGGACAGAGAGCAGATATAGCAGACTTGGGGAGGGACATGGAACTCTAAAGAAACCTGGATTCTGGAGAAGGGTCGTTTGGGCTCCAGAATAAGCCATGCTTTTCCCACCCCACCTCTCCTATGCTCTGTCTGTATGTCGGTCTCTCTCCCACGAAGCCCGTAACAGAACTGGACAAGAAATCAGACATTGCCCTTATTCTCCCCACTTTCCCTTGGGGTCCCCTCCCTGAGCCTCACGGGAGAACAGCGGCCCGAATCCGGATGTGCCTACTGCCTGGCATCCCGTGTGGGGAGGGCCGTTCGGTTCCCTCTGCTGATCTCCTGGTGTCCGTGCCTCCCTTGGCGTGCCCTGCATTGCTCTGTGGAACTCAGGCTGTGTATGCAACCTACCTCCAAGCAGGCAACCATGAGCTAGAAGTTTCTTCCCTATTTTGAGGTGGCTCTGGAGCCTCCCGTGGACCTATTTGTAATCTGAAGTCTCTATGCTCTACCCCTGTCCAAACTGGATGCCTCAGAGGCCTGTCCCTTCCAGCACCTGCCAGGGACCTCAGCTCCTCTGAGACATGGGGGGCTCACCCAGAGGGGTCATTGGGGTGGTGGGGTTCCAGGTGACAGGCAGGGCCCAGAGAGGTAAATAGGAGACGGGAAATCTTTCAAAGGCCCTCGAGCCATCCCACTTAAGAGGCTCGCACGGCTCACAAACTTAATCCACGGAGCTCCACCTCCATCCTGGTCCTCATCCTGTTAGCTCCCAGGGAGCCTGTTTCCAGCTTTCTGAGAGGCTTTCCCTGTCAGCATTTGACAGGGCCTTACAGACGATGCACCGTAACCTCTCTGCTTTCTGTATGAGGAAACTGAGGCCTGGAGTGGGGTTGAGGACGCTCAGCGCGTCAGTGAGAGAGCACAGTCTCCTGGGTCCCGGCACTTCCTGCTCCATCAGGCTCTTCCCCAGATGGGGTAGCCTCACTCCCGTGCCTCTCCATCCCCACCCTGGGGCTCTCAGCCTCCCTGCCACCCGCCTGCCTCCCTACCTGGAGTCCTGTGTTGAGATGCTCCCGCTCAGACACTCTCTCCGCCCAGAGAGGCTCCTGAAATGGTGGCGTCAGCCCCCAGGAAGGCTCACCACACGACTCATCACCCAAGCCGCTGTTCACATCACTTCTGCTTCCTGCCCCGCCCCTCCAGCTGTGGTCACGGGTCCTCCACCCTCCCCTCCACCAGCACCCACCTTGTCTTCACCTCCTCATCCGGCCTTTCTGACAACCCTCAGGAAGTGAAGCTGTGATGGCCAGAGTCTCATCCAACAAGGAGAGCCGCCCGGGGCATGGGGACCCGGGCACGGGTGAGGCTTAGTGTGGACCTAACACAGGGACTCTGAGATCAACTGCGGGGCAGCCGAGCAGGCCAGCAGGGCTGATTCCCCTGCTTCGGACCGACAGCATCCCATCAGAGTGTAAGAGGCGGGACCGTCTAGGAGCTTGCCATGGGGGCTTAGGAGCTCATGGCCTGGGCTGGGGCCAGCTCAGTTATGCTCTAGCTATGTGGCCTGGAAGCTTCTTTAGCCTCTCTGTGCCTCAGTTTCCTCAGCTAAAAAGGGAGATCATTGTAATGCAGACCCTACAGGTTGTGAAGAACAGGGAAAGTTCTTAGAAGAGTGCCTGGCCCTGAGCAAGGGTGAACTCATGTGACCATTCCCTCCTCCCCAAGCAGGGGGGACAAATATACCCCCTGACCCACTTCCTACCCACACCTACATTCCAGCCCGGTCCAGGATCTGAACCCCAGACACATACCCCAGGACACAGTTTCCTGTTTCCCCTTTTGGTGAGGAGAACTAGTGGCCACACTGGTCCCTGGCCCCTCCCCAGCTTTGGCCTGAGGGCGCAGCCACAAGGTGTGGGGGGGTGTGGACCAAAGGGGAGACAGATGTGGGTGCGACCAGAGGCTTGGGGTCTTCTTCATCCTTTGTCCTACCTGAGGTCAGGGTGAGGTAAGGTTTCCACGGGCTGAGTGACTCACAGAGCAACTTTTGGAGGCCAAAGTCACACTGGTCTAAGGTGAAGACAGCTGGGTGAGTGGGGGCTGTTTTTAAGTTTTTCTTCCAACTGTGTACGTGACAGGAACAAATAGCCGCAGGCCCCAGACCACGTGTGACACCACGGGGTTCATCCTTGAGTTCGTATGTACCCCCTCGACTACCTTGCTCTTACGGGAATAGGGGCTTACGAGGCCTTCTCAGAACTCCGCCCCCCTCCTCCCCTCTGGCCCCCCTCAGAAATGGTGGCCTCCTGACCCCCTTCTCTCTGTGCCTTGTTTCAGAACATGGGCATAGACAGGAGTCGGGTCATTGTCTTTGTGACAGCATGAAGGTATATATTACCATCCTTGGCACCTTTAAGAGACTTGTTCCGCAAGTGCTACGTGTGAAAGAGTGCTTGTGGAGTGGCAGGCAGAGACATGTCCGCCATTTTTATAAGTATAAAAGGGAGCATGATTAAAATAGACTGACACTTCTCAAAATCAGATATTCAGAGTGAAATTAAGTTTAAACAGGCAGAAAAGGGCCCTCCTTTGAATAATACTGATACTATTGCATGAATAAAATTTCATGTCTGCGTTTAAGGAATGGATGGGGTCACGCCATGTTTCCTTCAGGAACATAAAAATTAGAAAACTATTTAGAATCTAGTCTGATTCAGACCATATCCGTTGAATGCCCCACGTTATTGCTGTTGTCATCTTCACATAAAAATAACATGTAAATAACTAAAAAATAAATACAGGTCAAGGTGCTGAGGCTGTGAGCTTAGCTCGGTAGGAGGAGACAGGTGAGGTCCAGGGGACAGGTCTGGTCTCAGCTCCGTGGGAAACTTGCCGCCTGACTCCTGCCAGTAGAGTTTTAACTCCTTTCCAGGTTAGTTGGCTCATCTATAAAAACAATGGGAAGACTCTGGGATTTCTAAGAATCCTTAGATTCTTGATGATACAATGTGCATTTAGCCCCTTTCCAGAGCATGTGAAGAGATCGCTACTGTCCAAGAGATCCCGGTGGGGGCGGTCCATTGAAGGGCAAGGACGACATGGAGGTCTGCCATGACCATTCTGGCCTCTGTGACGGATGCAGCTGTTCCCTCCAGGTGACGCTCAGGATAAACTGAGACTTAAGCACACTTTTTCGTCTGAGACCTAATTCCTTTTTTTTTTTTAATGTTTTAAATTTATTTTTGAGAGACAGACTGAGACAGCACGAGCAGGGGAGGGTCAGAGAGAGAGGGAGGTACAGAATCTGAAGCAGGCTCCAGGCTCTGAGCTAGCTGTCAGCACAGGGCCTGACTCGGGGCTCGAACCCACAAACCATGAGATCATGACCTGAGCCAAAGCCGGAAGCTTAACCGACTGAGCCACCCAGGCGCCCCTGAGACCTAATTCTTAATAAGAGTACAGTTTGTTCAATTGCCAGACACTATGTATATGGTTTATATTAAAGAACGTAATTCATGGGGTGCCTGGGCGGCTCAGTCGGTTGAATGTTCAACTCTTGATATTGGCTCAGGTCATGATCCCAGAGTCATGGGATCGAGCTCCCCGTTGGGAAGCTGGTTAGGATTTTCTCTCTCTGCTTCTCTCCCTGCTTCCATGCTCTCTCTTTCTCAAATATAAAAATAAGCAAACTTAAAAAAAAATAAATGAAGGGTTCCAAACAGAAACATCCGCAGAGACAGGAAGTAGACCTGTGCATGAGGAAACGGGCAGTGACTGGTATGGGGTACAGGCTTTCCTTTTTGGAGAGATGAAAATTGATCATGGAGGTGGCAGCATGATCCTGTGAATACACTAAAAACCACGAAATTGTACACTTTGTTTATTTTTTTAAAGTTTATTTATTTTGAGAGAGACAGAGGCAGTGCAAGTAGGGGAAGAGAGAGAGAATCCCGGGCAGGCTTCACACGGCCAGCTTAGAGCCCGATGCGGGGCTTGAACTCATGAAACTGTAGGATCATGACCTGAGCCAAAACCAAGGTACTATGTACCAAGAGACTATGGTCTCTTCATATACTAATTACTGAGACAATCATGCCAACATATCCCATTGTGAAGACACACTGGTCAGGACGTGTAGATTTCTCCCGCAGCCAGACTCTGTCACCTTTGGCTTAATATGTTTTGAGGCTATTTTATGAAACAAGTTTGGTATTGCTTTGTCTTCCTGATGAATTAAACCCTTTAAACTTTTTAAATCCCAAACTATGCTTTTCCTAGATATCAATTTTGTCTGATATTAACAGAGATATCCCAACTTTTTTAAAAGTATAGTTTAAATTTTTGTAAAATACATGTAATGTAAAATTTACCACCTTAACCATTTTTAAGTGTGCCAATCTTCTTTTGATCCGTATTCACATGGAGGTCTTCTATCTTACTTTTAAATTCCCTTTGTTTTCATGTGTTAGCTGGGTCTCTGGTCAACAGAATTAGTTGGCTTTTGTGATATCATCCAATCTGACTAACTGGCAATGTAAATCTGCATTGAGTCCAACTACTGTTCTGTGAATGTTTCTATCACTGTGTGTTTGCTCATTGTCCTGTTATCCCATGCTCTCTCTCCTGTTTTCCTGCCTTCTTTGAGATTGTCTGAACTTTTAAAAAGTTACATTCTTTCCTCTCTAGTGTTTACTCTTAGAGCCTTTCTGATTCTCTCATTGTTGCCCCTAAAAATGCTAACATACATTTCTAGCAATATCTAAAGTTTCCTGTTTTTCTTTCCAGGGATTTCAAGATCTTAGAACAGTATTGACTAGGGGCACCTTGGTGGCTCAGTCAGTTAAGTGTCCGACTTAAGCTCAGGTCATGATCTCACAGTTCCTGAGTTTGAGCCCCGCCAGAGCAGACTGTCCAGGATTGGGTCTCGTTCCCCCTCTTACCCCTGCCTCCGCTCTTTCTGAAAGGCAGATGCTAGCAGGACCACCCGGTAGGGTTGTTGGGCACAGCTGACGCAGGCCGGGGGCTCAGAACAGTGCCTGGCAGACCTGGCGAGTGCTAAATGCAAGCTCACTTTGTGATTTTCCCCCGCCAGGTACCACCGGGAAGATTTCATTGCCACCACCTGTCCTATCTGACGGGCAAATGGAGAGGAAGATGGAGAACCTCTCCATTCAGCTGCAGCTGATGACCCGAGAGGGGAACGAGCTGTGGAAGCGCCTGGCCTTTGCCACCCACAGGACGACTATGGATGTGAGGTAGTGGTCACCATGTGCTTTCCTGCCCAGCCCGACAGACAAGCGCTACTCTTCTGATGCCTTTGCGCCCCCCACACCTGCATGCTTCTCCTTAGCCCGGTGGTCCATGCAACACTGCCGGCGTGTCCCTTTGTCCCGGTCCCCACTACTCTTTGAAACACTGTCCCTGCACCCTGGATGGGGGGAGGAGACACGGGCTGCTTATGCTTCCTCCAAGCCAACCTGGAACCCGTGGCCTGAGTCACACACACACACACACACACACACACACACACACACAGACACACACACACACACAGACTGAGAAGTGTGGGCGTGTCTGACAGATACCAGTCCTCTGTGGATGACCATTTGCAGGGTGGTTGTGGCATCAGCTGCTGAGGTCCGGTCCCATTTTGGTGCCCCCTCACGGGTCAGTTGGGTGGTCTTGGGGTCACCACTGCCCCTCTCTGGGCCTCTGCCCTCCAGCACCACGACAGTGTGCTTCCTCTCTGCCTGCTGCTTGCACGCAGCCCCTGTCCTCACAGAGACTGCGATCCCACTGCTGAGCCCTCCACCAGCCCCGGCTGCGTGCACGCGTGTGCCCACATCTGCGTGTCTGTGTGTCTGCATGTGCGTGTGTCGCTCCTCCTCGCTGGTACATGGGTCGTTCTATGTTCACACATTAATCGTTCCCTGCCAAGTGTGTTTTAGGAGGCCTAATCCACCTGGCTTCCCTATTGTTTCAAAGAAAACCTTTGCTTCTTTTGGGATTCAGCGGTAGATGCCAAGGAAGGGGGTCCATGGGGTGGGGCAGAGGGAGAGTCTTTACCCACCTGCACAGTCCAGAAGGGCTTCCTGGAGGAGGAGGGAGACCATGTGAGTCATCCTTCCAGGGGATGCTGGTAGGGGCTCTGAGGGGAGGGGGGTTGCCTTGAGGGCCATCAGAACCATGTGCCTCAACCTGAGGAAGATTCCACTGAGGTGATGTCAGGCCTCACACCTGTTCTTTCAGGCTGTGTTGATGAAGATACAGTCCTGGGACAGCACAAAGGCAGGGCCAGTGGAGACCCAGTGTGCCAAAGTCCATATGGTCCCTGGCTGCTTTCCTGCTACCCAGGCGGAGCACAGAGTTACACAGAGCCTGTGTGGCTGGCAAAGCATGAAGTCTTTCCTGTCTGGCCCCGTACGAGAAAGGTTTCTGACACCAGCTGTAGGGCTGGAGTCACTCAAATTTGAGTGTGCACTGCCCTCACCAGGGGGCTTGTTCAAGCACAGCTTGCTGGCTAGGCCTCCCTCCCTTCCAGGTGTCTGATTCAGGGGCTCTGGGGCCGACCTGGGGTTTGCAGTTCTCGTACATTCCCAGGTGAAACCAATGTTGTGGGTCTGGGAACCCCACTCTGGGAAGCATTGCTCCTGGTCAACATTCTCAATCATGGTGGCTCGCTGGAATCCCCGGGGGAGTTAGGAAAAAAATCCTGACATCTGGGTCACATCCCCACAGATGATGATGCATTTGGTCTGGGTGTTGGTATTTTAATGTGCAACCAGGATTGACAATCACTTTCCACTTCATCGTAGGTTCTGGTGTGCCCACTGCCTGTGAAGGCCTGTTGCACGGTCTCCCAGGAGCTGCTAGAGAGGAAGACAGTACCTTCTTAGCTCTCCAGGCTCAAGGGAGCACCGGCAACTAAGGCCTTCCATCCTAGGGGTCTGGTTTGTCTGGGGCGGCCAGGATGTTGAGCAGAACAAACGCCAGGCGGTTGTGGTGCATCGGAGCCAGCATGTGGGGACACGGGGCTGGAGGTGTCCTGGGGCAGACACCTTCCTGGTGGGTGGTCCCAGGGCCCATGTTCACTGGTGCTGTCTGGGTCAGGCCCTACCTCAGGCTGAATCCCAACTATGAGAGGCTGCAGATGCAGTGTGGGCGGGTCGTGTCGGACTTTCAGATCCTGAAGCAGCAGCACACCAATGCCTTAAAGAAGTGCGAGGAGGTGGCCAAGTGACCACCTTCTACCAGTGCGTGGGCCCCGCTCTTCTTTGCTTCTGGGCTGGGAGCCAGTGGTCGTGGTGCTGCCATGACTGCTGCATAGCAGTTAGTGGGCCTTCAGGAGATGGCTTTGAGTCTTTGGGTCTCCAGTGGTGTATCTAAGTGTGGGGGGACATGTGAACCCTTCACACCAGCGAGTGACCGCCTTGGAAGCACAGCAGGGAGGAAAGGGATCGGGCCAGTCAGGTTGCTGGGCTCCTGAGCCACTGGGCCGGGGCTGTGCTGTAGCTCCTGCTGTAGGAGAGGCGGGTGGCTTGTTCCCCTTTGGTCTCCTGGGGCCCCTTGAGGGTGTTGGCCTGCCGTCCCGGCCCACCTGCTGACCTTTGCCCTGCCTCAGCACTCAGAGGTGCCGGGTCTCCACCAGGTAAGGGCTCATCCCTCACCTTGGCCTTCATCCACGTGCCCTGTGTGGTGTCAGGTTTTTGAAAAGTGGTTTGGGTCCTCCCGGCATTTGGCTGACACCGAGCTCTGGCCTGCCTCTGAGTGCCGCTGTCCCGGTGCTGGGGGATCCCCCGGGGAGAACTGGGACCTGGAGGGGCTGGAGAGGGTGGTGGCTGGCTGGGGTTCACTGTGTGTGCCGATTACAGCACACTCCATAGCCGGCTCCTGAGCGAGCAGACCCAGCTGAGGGACGGCGTGGACGTGCTGAGGTGGGAGAACGGACAGCTGTTGCGGGAGCGTCACCTGCTGCAGCAGCGGTGGGAGCACATGACGCGGCTCTATGAGGAGGACCTGAGGGAGATTGGTGCCCTCCAGGCCCAACAGCAGCAGGTACAGCCGGGCGGGGTGGCTGGGGCACCGTCGTACCCACTCATCCATCCACTCACCCATCTTCCCTTCCAACCTCTCACCTCCCAATCATTTTCTTATCATCCATCCTCCTCCTTCTCATATATCCTTCCACTCATCATACATCCCCCACCCATTCTTTTGCAGAAAGCAGGAACAAAACCCAACACCAAAGGAACACCGCAGTGGCTGATCGAGGGACAGGGCCGGGCAGCACATCGTGGAGCTGTTCAAGTAAACATAAGCACCCAGTACTCAGAAATGCTGGTAAATGTGTGATCTGAAAACTTGTCTTGGCAGCATCTCTGATCAGCTGGCTAAAGAAAGGGTGGTGTCGAACCGTCTATCGTAAGTCTTTTGTCTTTTTTTATTTTTTCTTAAAGCACATGTGTGAGAGGAAGGCAGTCCGCTGGCCTGGACCTGGAACCAGGGCGCTTGGTCTACAGAGGAGATGCTTCCAGAGACCATGTGCACAGGTCCTTCCCCTCGTACTTCCGGTCACTGAAAGGAGCGGGCCTCAAGGTCACGCCAGCAGAGGAGCATCAGCGACTTCCGGCATGGCACTGCTCTACAGCGGGCAGGTGGGAATCCACAGGACTCTGTTTTGTTCTCTATCGACCATCGCCAAGATCTGAGTGCAAATGCTCAACAGGGCTCCTCCCTGGACGACCCCTGCAAGAGAGCCCAGACACACCCCTGAGTTCGGAGAAGGACTCCAGGCCAGAGGCCACTGAACCCATATTTACTCCTTCTGGTTCAGAGCCGCTTGGCCTTCCTTCCTCACTTGTTTCCTTCAGCAAGAGATTGGGGAAGAGAAAGAAAACAGCTGAATGCAAATAACTTTGCTTTTATAATCTGTCCTTCTGCTCAGCTGTTGAGTAGGATGCTGAAAATGCGGGCTGAAATGAAGGTTGGTGTCAAAATATACCAGGTGTAGGGGCACCTGGGTGCTCAACTGGTTAAGCGTCCAACTCCCAGTTTTGGCTCAGGTCATGATCTCACGGTTTCATGGGTTCGAGCCCTGTGTTGGGCTCCGTGATGACAGTGTAGAGCCTGCTTAGGAATCTCTCTCTGTGTCCCTTCCCCACTCCTGCTGTCTCTCTCAAAAATCAATAAACTTAGAAACATTTTTTTTGTTGCCAGGATTTGACAGCTCACACCCGCCGCACACTCCCACCACAGGCCCTGGTGGGGTCTGCCTAGGCCTGCAGCATGGGACCAGGCACAGGGGAGGGCGGTTTGGGGTCTGTTGGGATGGCTCCATCAGCAGCAGGATCTCCAGAAACAAGAACAGGTCTAAGCAGCCAAGGCGTCCCCATAGGCAATGTAGAGTCCCAGGCAAGGTGACAATGTGTCCCCAGCTATGGCCCAGCCCAGCCCTGCCCTGCCCTGCAGGCTTTCGACACCACAGGTCCCACAGACACTAGCCCAAACTCTCAGGATGCTGGAGAAGCAGGGCCAGGAGACAAAACGGGCCCGGCCGCTCCCTACAAGGTATGGACAGAAACAGACAGGGAGGGTTTAGAACCTGCAGTGGAAATGTGACAAGAGTCATGTTATGTCTGCCGAAACTACGAGAAGAAAGTCAAAGCTTGAATTTTATAAGTATTGGAGTTTTCAGTTTTCATTTCTCTAGTCATCACTGCTGTATGTGACTAAATACTGGTCTGTGGCGGACCGGAGACGGACACGCCGTGCGTTCTGTGTGCACACACACTGAAGCTCCGAGCTTGGTTCCTGAGACCAACGGTTTTGCATGAGAAGCACGACACGAGATCACAACAGTCCCTACACGTGAATTAAAGTCACTGTCCTCGCTCCCGGGACCCCAGTGTTATGAACCCCGCTACGAAGGACTGACTTGATCAGAGCCTGAAAGCCACAGAGTGAAATGCTGCTTTTGGTTTGCTGCGCTTCAAAGACCAAAGCTGGTAAGAAGCAGCTTGTTCTTCGCCAAACCGGACGGCAAGAGCGGACGGCCACGGCCACCCCGGGATCGCGGGGGCTCTGCCGCTCGGCACCTGCGCTGAGACGGACGAGCGGCTGCGCGGGTCAACATGTGGGAGACAAGGCCAGGGCACCCCTACCTGTGAAGTATCTACTGTACTCCTGCTCAATCTTCTGAGCCGTCTTGAACTGCTCTTTGGAATGCTGCTGCGTCACCTTGTCCTTCAGGTAGATGGGGTCTCTCTGCTCCCTGTCACACAGCCAGAGAAGAAGTCTGAGCCCCCGGCCTCCCCTCCAGGGCCACAGGATCTCTGTAAGCAGGGCCCCCTGCCCTTCTGGATCCCCTTTTCTCCAGAGCCACAGGGCCCCAGTGCTCCTCTGGCAAAGCATGATGATGGCTGGCAGGCCCCATGGCCAGCCCTGGACAGTGGGGGGAAGGTGGGCGCCCCAGTGCAGACACACAGAGAGCAGACGCTCCCCGGGTGCAGGAACCGGAAACATGGAAGCACAGAAGGCAAAATGAAAGGGGGGCTTGTTGAGCTGTCAGCCCAAGCTGTGTGGAAACTGAAGCTCGGTGAAAACAAAGGCTCCTCCATGGCCTGAGCCCCTGCCTAGTAGGCCTGCGCCCAGCCCAGGTCACCAGGTCGCCCTGTCCCTGTGAGCACCAGCTGAGAGGCAGGAGAAGGGCACAGAGGGGTGGGACATGCACACACTCCGGGAGGCATGGCAGCACCAGGGAGGCCCACGGGGCAGTGGGAGGAGGGCTGTGCATGGAGAGTCCCGCTGATGGAGCCTGAGACGGGGAGGGTCCCGTACACGCTGCCCGTCCCATGCTCCACGCCCGCCCCCACAGCCTGATGTCCCAGCTGGAGGCCCCATCCCCCGCAAGTCCCCATCCAGCCCCTGCCTAGCGAGTCACCTACTTGATGTGTTTGGGGCTCTTGTACTGGATGAAGAGGACAATGGGGTAGATCTGCATGTGGTGCAGCTGCTCCATGGCATGGGGGGCGATGTCCAGGAGACAGTGCCGGTTCTGAGGGGGGAAGGGGGAAGAGTAAGTGCCCGGGGACAGGCAGGGGCGAGGGGCGGGGGGCTGGGCCTCAGAAACACGGACACCCTGGTGAGGACACCGCCTGCCTTTCTCTGCCACTGCTGGGTCCCGGCTCTCCCACACTGCTCTCCCTCACTCCATCAACCAACACGAAGGTCTCACCCCTGAACCAGGCAGCACGACTGTCTTCCACAAAGACCACAGAGGGAAGACTATGGTAAGCTTTACCCCCAGAAAATACCCACAGCTGTCAACTCTGATGGTGGTCAAGGCTGGGAGCCAGGCCAGAGTGGGGTCTGGAGGGCCTGCCTCAAAACTTCCTTTCCTGCCTCTGCCCAGATACAGGGACCTTCATAACGCCCAACCCCAGGTGGGCTTTAAGCCTCACCTCTGCCAGACTGAGCAAATGAAGACGTGGAGTTTCCACAGGGCCCGCCTGGGGAAGGGCAGTGCGTGTCTCTGAGTGGCTGTGACTGAACCATGTCCAGGGTCCCGAGCGTCCCGGTGGAGTGTGAGCCAAAGACAGACCACGGGCCCTCTGCATGTGGCTCCCCAACGCCTGAAAGCTGCAGTGAGGAAGCCTAGTGCTGGCCAGCTTTGTAACTTCCCGGGCCCCCCCTAACCGGAGCACCTCCACCTCCCTCATTCAGTGAGGACACCAAGGAGCACCCACCCCTCCATGGCTGCTGATCCAACACACCTTCCAGATTTCCCTACTGTACCTCATGTTGCCTGGCAAACAGTCCCAGTGCCTTCAAGAGCCTTAAAGACACAGATGTGGCTCAAAACCCTATCAGGGGCAGGGGCCCTGAAGGAACTGGGCGCCCTGTCCCCAGAAGAAGGCAAACATAGACGTGTGCACACAAGCAGAGCAGAGGCAGGCCCCGCTGTAGATTCCCCTGGGTGGGCCTTTCCTAGAGCTCAAACTCTCATCAGAGGCCCTCAGAGGGACAGAGGTGACAAGTGTTCAGGGACTGATACCTGTTGGTGACCATGGGAGCACACACAAGCAGTGGGGGCAACCCTCGAGGAGGGCAACTTGGACTAAACGGACACAGGCAAGGGGCGAGCTCACCAAAGGCCCAGACACACACAAGGCAGAGATCCAAAGTCACGGGGCGTCCAAGCCCAAATGCTCAAACCCTAACCCTTGGTCTGAGGCAACAGGTACCTTTTCTGTGATCTCCCTGATGGAAGCCACTGTAGTCACGTCAAAATGGCCACTCCTATGCTTGTAGTCGACAAACAGGCAGTCTTTGATGCCCCGCTCGATGGCCTGCTGGGAGGCGTGCATCACCGCTGCAGAGCACGGACACGGGAATGAGGATGCCCCCTGGCGTGCTGAGCTGTCCCGGCACATCTGGGCAAGGACAGTGGGCAGAGGAGCCGTCCTGCCATCCTTATTTCCACAGAAAGATCGGGAAGGCACACACTGATGTGGCCCAAGTGGGGAGGGCTCGGAAACACCGTGGGACCCAGCCGGACACAGGCCAGTGCGCACAGAGGGTGCCCCTTACCGAGGGGGCATCTGCAAAACTTTCCGGGTGCCTTGTTCACCAGCATTTCCTTCACCACGTCCAGTAAAGGCGCCAGAATGAGAACCGGCCTCAGGGAGGTGCAGTCTACCTTCTGGACCCGCAGATAGGCAAGGCTCACGGAATCTGAGGGAGACAGGGGCACGTGCCTGGAGCAGAGGGAGGGAGGCCAGGGGCCCCCTGCTGCCCTGACCTTTCTCAGCCCAGGCAGCTCTGCGCCCTTCAGGCCACAAGTCCAGAGCTAGATGGAGGGAGCAGCTCAACACGGTTCGCCTGTTCCCTACTGAGGGGAGGCCCCTTGTCCTGGGTGCACACGGCTCACATGCAGAATCCAGGGGATGTCCCTCCCCTCCCTCACCCACACCTCCACACGTATTTGTTTTTAAAGGACTGAAGAGTGGCCACATGTATCTCCATGGCTTCCTATACAGCATCTCTCAACCTCGTGACCAGCGGATCTGTCCCGGTCAGCAGGGGAGGTTTGGTGGCCACACGACCATCGGGCTTTTCTATGCATTTCTGACTAAAGCCTCTGAGGAGGAGTCCCAGGGCAAAAAACTGCCTCCACGAAGAGATGAACACATCTTCAGATTATTACCTCAAAAATCAGAACATTACAGGTAGAGCCAAACGGCGTCTCTGACACCCCTTCCCGAGTCCTGGTCCCCACCAGCCTCCTCACAACCACTAGTACGAGCTGGACGTGCATCCTTCCACTGGTCTGTTGTTCACACATGTTGATTTCTATCTACTCAGAAAAGACTGGGAGCTACGCTGTGTGTGTGTGTGTGTGTGTCCAACAGAAATGACACGATACCGTAAACATTCTGCACCTCCCTCACTCTGCCCCTCAGTGTCCTGTTTCTGGAAAGCATCCCTGTTGAATCATATTGCCCTCCCGTGTCCTTCTGAACCTCCCATGCATGGATACACAGCATCTACACCTCCGTTTCCCTGTGTGTGGACAGTAAGTCCCTACGCCTTCAGCTATTTGAGCAGGAATCGGATTCTACCCTAACAACTATGAACACTCCTCACAGTGGGGGACCAATCTTAAAGATTCCTGTTCCTCCCTGAATAATCTGCTTTGTTGGAAGTCCTCACAATTACAGAATCAAAGAGCTACAGAGCATCCCCCAAGTCATGGAAGCCACCAGAGAAAATATAAAACTCTCTGGGAATGGAAAAGGTATATAGAGAATCTGGAAGTAACATAATGGAGGCATGTGAATCACTTTCAAATCTCGTGTAGATATCTACACTCAAGTGCATGGAAGTAATTATAAATCTATGCTAATATGCTCACTGATACAAAAAGAGGTAAGAGGTGTCATCAACAATTTAAAGGGGGTTGGGGGACACAGAGGTGTAACATGCAATTTTTATAGGAGACTGAAATTAAGTTACTATCAGTTTAAAATGAATTGTTATCACTTTAGCAGATTTTATGTAATTGCAATGGTAACCAAAAAGAAAATATCTATAAAATATATACATAAAGGAAAATTGGAAGGGAATCAAAACCTGTCCGCAGCAAAAAAACAAAATCAAAAGAAACCCTCAAACCAACAAAACATACAACAGAGGGCAGTGAGCGAGGAAAAGATGGACACAAAAGGTACAAGACACACAGAAACCAACTGGAGTGGCAATAAGAAGTCCTCCCATATCAGTAATTCCTTTACATGTGAATGGACGGGCTGCGAGGATAAGTAAACAAGCCCCACCTACACACAGCTTCGGAGGGCCTCACCTTAGATCTAAGAAGACACACAGGCTGATAGGGAAGAACAGAGAAAAGCTACTTCGTGCAATGGAGACTGTAAGGAGCACAGGGTAGCCATGTTCTAGCAGACCACATAGAGTCTCAGGCAGAAACTGTCACAAGAGACAAAGTAGGACATCATATAATGACTAAAGGGTGAATTCTCCAGAAAGACACAACAATTATAAGACCACAGGCACCTAACATCGGAGCTCTCAAATACGTGACACAAACCCTGACAGAACTGAAGGGAGAACCAGCAACACAATATTCATAGGGACTTCAAAGCCCCACGTTTGTTACAGATAAAACAACCAGACGAAAAATAAGGGAAGCGCAGGGGCGCCTTGGTGGCTCAGTCCCTAAAGCATCTGACTTCAGCTCAGGTCATGATTTCACAGTTGGCGGGTTCAAGCCCCACATTGGGCTCTGTGCTGTCAGCTCATAGCCTGGAGCCTGCATTGGATTCTGTGTCTTCCTCTTTCTATGCTCCTCCCCTGTTCACACAGTCTCTCTTCCTCAAAAATAAATTAACATTAAAAAAATTAAAAAACTAAAAGAAAAGAAAGAGCAGCTGAACCACAAAGCTCTATAGCCCACCTGGACCTAAGAGACCGGCACAGAACACCCTGCCCCCGGCAACAACAGAGTATATACTCTTCCCAAGTGCACGTGGAGCATTCTCCAGGACAGACGAGGAAACCAATTTAAGACTGAAATTATGTAACATATCTTTCCTGACCACAATGGACTGAGACTAGAAATCAACAGCAAAAAGGAAAACAGAAAATAGACCCATCCTTGAAATGAAGCAAGTCACTCTTCACCCAAGGGTCAAAGAAACAAATCAGTGGGGAATTCAGAACACTTTGGAGGCAAAAGAAAACACCACCACATAGCGACCCTTGCAGGATGCAGCAAAAGCAGTCTGAAGAGGGAGATCTGTGGTGGTAAATGCTGACACTGAAAATGAAGAAATCAACAATCTAACTTTACCCTTTGGGGAATCAGGGGGAGAAAAGAAAACACTAACCAAAAGTAGCAGAAGGAAGGGAAAAATAAAGAGCAGAGATAAGTCAGAGAACAGAAAATCAGCAGGAAAAGAAAATCAATGAAACCAACACTTGGCTTTTTAGAAAGATCAACAAAATGGACAAACTCTTACCTAGGATAATGAGGAACAAAGGAGGGGAGTCTTACATAACTGAAATTAGTGAAGAAAGGGACATAGCTGATTTCACAGAAATAAAAAGGATTCTAGGAAACTTCTATGAATAATTATATGTGCATATTTGGACAGCCTGGAAGAAATGATAGATTGCTAGAAACATAGAATGTATCATGACTGTATCATGAAAAAGTTTATAAAAATCTGAACAGAGCTCTCACAAGTAAAGAGATTGCAAGTAACAGAAAAACTTCCCAACAAGAAAAAGCCCAGCACAAAATGGTCTCTTCAGGAGAGAATTCTAACACAATAAAACATAAAAAGTTAGTATCAGTCCCTTCACACTCTTCTAAAAATTGATGAAGAGGGGGCACTCCCAAACACATTCCTAAGTACAACAAGAGAACTAAAGACCAGTATCCCTGATGAATATAGATGCAAAATTCCTCAACAAAATAGCAGCAGACTGAACTCAACAACACATCAAAAGGATTATATGCCACAACCAGGTGGGATTTACCCCTCGAATGCAAGGATGGTTGAAGATGTGAAAATGCACCAGCGTCATACACCAAATTAACAAATGAAGGACAAATACCACATGATCACTTCAACTGACAAAGAAGAGCCTTTGACAAAATTAAATACCCTTTCATGATAAAAACACTCAACACACTAGAACAGACAGAAACTACTTCAACATAACAAAAGCCACATATGAAAAGTCCATAGCTATCACCATATTTAATGGCAAAAGATGGAAAGCTTTCCATGTAAGACCAGAAACAAAGCAAAGATGCGCACACTTGCCACTACTCTCCAACACGGTACCGGAAACCCCAGCCAGGGCGATTAGACCAGAATAAGAAAGATGCCATCGACATTAAAAAACAAGTGGTAAAATTATCAGTTCACGGATGACATGAAATTATGTAGAAAACTCTAGAGAACACACACACACACACACACACACCCCACACAAAACATGTTATAACTAATGATTTCAGCAGTTTCAGAATGCAAAGTCAATATACACAAACCAGTTACATTTCTATACACTAACAGTGACCACTCTGAATAATAAATTAAGAACACAAACCCATTGACTAGAGCATCACAAAGGATAAAATACATAGGAATAAACCTAACTAAGGAGGTGCAAGACTTGTAAACTGCAAACTATAAAATATTGCGAAAAGAAATCAAAGAAGATACAAATACATGGAAAGACATCCTCTGCTCATGGACTAGGTTAAAATGTTCATACTACCAAAATCCATCTACAGATTGAACATAATCTTGTGACAATCCCAGTGGCATCTTTTGAAGGAAAAAGAACCTCCTGAAATTCCGATGGAATCTCAAGGGATCCTCATTCGCCAAAACAACCCCAAAAGAACAAAGTTAGAGGCCTCACACTTCCTGATTTCAAACCATACTACAGAGCACAGCGGTCAGACAGTGTGGTACTGGCGTAAAGACGTATATACTGACCAATGGAAGACAGAGCCAGCCCAGGAACAAACCCTGTATAACGGCTACATGATTTTTGACCAGAGTGCAAGATCACGCAGTCAGGAAAGGACAAGCCCTTCCACAAATGGTGCTGGGAAAACAGACCCACGTGCAAAACACTGAGGTTGGACCTTATCTTACACCTTATACAAAAATTAACTCAAAATGAATTAACGATCCAAACATAAGACCGAAGATCACAAAACTTTAGGAAGAAGACAGAGAACAACCTTCATGACATCGATGTGGGCAATGATTTCTTTTTATCATTATCGTTTGAGAGAGAGAGCACAGAAGAGAGTGGGGGCTGGCAGAGAGAGAGAGAGACAGACAGAGAGAGAGAGAGAGAGAGAGAGAGAGAGAGAGGGAACTAGAGATAGAGAATCTTAAGCAGGCTCATGTTCAGCATACAGCCCAAAGCGGGGCTCAGTCTCACAACCACGAGATCACGACCTGAGCCGAAATCAAGACTCAGATGCTTACCCACCTGAGCCACCTGGGCAACGATTTCATGAACAGAACAGAAACTCAGGCGATCACAGCAAAATAGACAAACGGGACCACAGCAAATGTTAACACTTCTGAGCATCAAAGCCAACAGCAGAGTGCAAAGGCAACCTATGAGATGGGAGACAATATCTGCAAAACGGACATCTGATGTTACTATACAGAACTGACTTTTCAAGGTCTTATTTCAATTCCAGTTAGTTGGGGCGCCTGGATGGCTCACTTGCTGGAGCTTCTGACTTTGACTCAGGTCACGATCTCACCGTTTGTGAGTTTGAGCCCTGTATCCGGCTCTGTGCTGACATCTCAGAGCCTGGAACCTGCCTCACATTCTGTGTCTCCCTCTCTCTCTGGCCCCTGCTCCTTCTCTCTGTCTCTCAAAAATAATCATTAAAAAAAACCTTTTAGTTCCATATAGGTAACATCTAATGTGATATTAGTGTCAGGAACCGAATTCAGTGATTCAACACTGACACACACCACCTGGTGCTCACCACAACAGTGCCCTCCTTATCCCCATCACCTATTTCACCCACGCCCCACCCATCTCCCTCTGGGAACCCTCAGTTTCTCCCCTATAGACAAGAAACTGTTTTTTGGTTTGCCTCTCTCTTTATTCCCCTATGATCGTTTATTTGTTTCTTCAGTTCCACAGAGTGAAATCGCCTGGTACACTTAGCTTTCTCTCACTGATTTGTTTCGCTCAGCATCAGACTCTCTAGCTCCATGCGTGTTGTCGCAAACAGCAAGATTTCATTCTTTCTGACGGCTGAGTAAGATTCCGTGTGTACATATACCACAGCTTCTGTATCCGTTCATTGGTTGATGAGCACTCGGGCTGTTTCCATAATTTGGCTATTGTTGATAATGCTGCTACACACATCGAGGGGCATGTGTCCCATTTAATTAGTATTTTTGTCTTCTTTTGGTAAATACCCAGTGGTGCAATTGATGGATCATGGGGTAGTTCTATTTTTATAAAGAACTTCTAGAACTCAACAACAAAAAGACAAATCACTTTAAAAAACAGGCGATGGAGTAGAAGGGACACTTCTCCAAAGAAGAGCTACAAATGGCCAATGAGTTTATTAAAAAATGCCCTACATCACGAATTATAAGAGAAATGCAGATCGAAAACTACACTCCGATACAAACCTTACACCCATTAGGACGGCCACATGAAAATAACAGAAACCAGCAAGTTGGCGAGAATACAGAGAAGTCAGAAGCCTTGTGCACTGCCGGTGGAAATGTAAAATAGTGCAGCCACTAAGGAAAAGAGGATGGAGGTTCCT
Organism: Helogale parvula; assembly: GCA_004023845.1. Classification (NCBI taxonomy): domain Eukaryota; kingdom Metazoa; phylum Chordata; class Mammalia; order Carnivora; family Herpestidae; genus Helogale; species Helogale parvula. The sequence continues at coordinate 151,712 of PJEM01004113.1, forward strand.
CCAAAAAATGAAAAATAGAAACCATATGGTCCAGAAATCCCACCTGCAGTAACAGAGCCAGAAGAATTTGAGGCATGATCTCAAAGGGATCCCAGCACACCCACGCTCACCGTGTTCATCCAGCCTTACTCATAACAGTCAAACGGCAGACGCAACTCCAATGTCCAACGACAGATGAATAAGGAATATGGGGTCGATGTACACAGTGGAATAGTATGTAACCTTAAACAAACACACACACACAAACAAACCAAAAGGAATCCACGGAAATCTGGTCACATGACAACGCCAGGATAGTGGCTAAGCAATTAAGCCCATCATAAAAAGACAAGTGCTGTGTGATTCCACTCATATGATATATGTGATGGTCAAAATCGCAGAAACAGAGGTAGAAGGTGATGTGGGGGTCCAGGTGGGGTCTGGGGAGGGGAGGCAGAATTCGTGTGTGGTGGGGACACTTTCAGTGTTGCCAGAAAAAAAGCTCTAGAGATCTTTTGCACATACTTAACATTACGAAACTGAACTGGACTTAAAGTTGTCAAGACCGTAAATTTAAAGGCGTGTGGATTGGTGAGCAAGAAAAAGGTCTGCTGGAAACATCCAGGCTCTCCAGGCGGAAGCCCGGAGAGAGACAGAGAGGAAAGGCGGATGGACCCGCCGGGACCCACCTCAGAGCTGAGATGCAGAAGGAGCAAGGACAGCACAGAAGGACTGGTTGGGAGACACCGGGCCTGCCTTTTCGAAAGCCGACCAGAACACCCGGCCTCAGATTTTGGAAGTGCTAAGACCCGCCTACCGAAACCCCAGGAGAGTAGACGTGAAACTGCGCACGTACCTCATTCCAGGGCCGCTGACAAACACAGACAAGGAAGATCTTCAAGACAGCCGGGGGGCGGAGGGCCAGACAACATTGCCTCCTGCGCTGAGAACCATGTGAGAGAGGACTTCTCACCGGAGATAGCGTGGGGGGAGGCTGCAACATGCCCCCTAGAGCAAGTCACCCCCAGCCCAGAACCAGGGACCGTTTGCTCCCCTTATAGAGCAGAGTGAGTGAGGGAAGGATCTTTGGAGGAGGGGCTCATCCTGGATGGCCCTCGCCTTGAGTGCAGTCACATGCGTCCTTGTGAGACAGACAGACAGACAGACAGACACACACACACACACACACACATACACACAGGGAGGGTGAAGGAAGACGGGGCAGAGAGACGTGAGATCCTGGTGACCTGGACACACGGGTAGGCGCCCTGGCAGCCACCAGAAGCCGCAAGACGAAGAAGAGATTCTCCCCTAATGCCTTGGAGGGAGTGTGGGCCTGCCACAAAAGACTTCAGACTTCTAGCCCCCAGAACCGTGAGAGAATGAACGTGCGCTGTGTTACCCACCAAGCCTGTGAGATTTGTTACCGCAGCCCTCGGAACCGAATGTGCCACGAAAGCCAGACCAGTATGCTGAAAACGCATAAGGATCTGTCCGTCTGAAATTCTACATCCAGTGAAAATCTCCAAAAATGACAGGGAAACAGATAAGCCAATGTGGGGAGAATGTGTCGCCCAGGATCCTGCATCGCAGGAGGCGCTGAGTCACCGCACGTCAACAGCAAGACCGCAACCAGGCAAGGTGAAGTGACATGATAACACACCTTCCTGTGGTACGTGCCACCACACACACGTACCAAATCCTGGCGCGGTGGACCTTGAACCCGCACAGTGTTATGTGTCAGAGATGTCTAGGGAAGCTGGGAAACAAGAGAGGCTGAAGGATGCTGCTGGGTGGGACGGAAAGAGCAGGGGCTGGCTGGCGGGGGCGGAGCTGCAGGCAGGCGGAAAGAGCAGAAGCAGGCCACGCACAAGAGAATCACTGGTGTGCACACCACCGACACTGCCTCGGGCTTAAACACACATGGAATGAAAGCTGTGACGGGACCAGTGAGAGGGAGGTACCTGGAAGTCAGAGGGTTCCGTCTTTTAGAATTTTTAGGTAAGGGGCAAGAGAAATGATTTATGTGTGTGGTGAGGCAGACACATAGGTCATGAGCCTCCTGTAACCCCCCAAGAAACGAACAAAATGAATTATAAAAACAAGCAGATGGAGTGGGGGCCAAAAATGAAAATACTTGGTTCATCCAAAACAAAAATAAGAAAAGGGAGCAACAAAACCTGACAGGCAGGCAGGACAACAGAAAACAAATGGTACGATGGTAAAAGTAAATCCAAACCTACCAGTATATTTAATCCGTAATTAAATACCCTGATCAAATGATAAAGATTGCCCCAGGTATGCTCAGTCTGTGAAAGCTCGTGCTGAACGCTGTTCTGTAAATGTATGTGCACTTCCTATACACATATGACATTGGAAAAAATGATAAAAGACAAACTATCACAGTAGGTTAAATAAAAACACCCTAGGGGCGCCTGGGTGGCTCAGTCAGATAAGCATCCAACTTCGGCTCAGGCCATGATCTCACGGTTCATGGGTTTGAGCCCTGCATCAGGCTGTGTGCCCAGAGCTCAGAGCCTGGAGCCGATTCAGATTCTGTGTCTCCTCCCTGGTCACACTCTCTCTTTCGCTCTCAAAAATAAGTAAACATTAAAAAAAAACCACCCTACCGGCTGCTCATAGGAGACACTTACATATAAAGCTACAGAACAGTTTAAAGCAGAGGGAGGGGAAAGGGGAACTAGGTAGGCGAACACGAACAAAGAGAAAATGGGGGTCACGATTCAGACAAAGCAGACTTTAAGGCGAGAAACACTGTTGGAAATGAAGATTATTTCATTATGAAAAAAAGGCTCAAAAACCTAGTAACGGTAATAAATCAAAAAATGTGTGTGCCCAAACACAACTTCCAAATATATAATGCAAAAAGCCCGGAAGAACCAAACAGATGAACAGGCAAATCACTGTTCTTCAAAGACCCGTCCCCAGGACACGCACCTAAGGCACCAGAGATAGATTCTCCGGGAGAAGGGGAAGGGGAATGTGAAATTAAAGATCAAAGAAATGAAAGGAGAAAAAAATTTAAAAAGCTAAGTCACAGTAACAAAACCTCACTTTGATTAAGATATCGGCAGATTTTTCTGTAAAGAGCAAGACAGTCAATATTTCAGACTTTGAAAGACAAACAGCAAAACCAAGCAACGGTTATGGCCAAAAGGTTCATGCGCCTAAAGACAGTCTTTCTTACGGTTTCCATGTAAACATGTAAACATCAGGGCGCCTGCGTGGCTCAGGTGGGTAAGCGTATGATTTTAGCTCAGGACACGATCTCACGGGAGGAGGGGAGGCAGGCGCGGAAGGAAGAAACCAGGTGTCCTACCGGCTGCGGCCCGGTTGCACCTTCACAGCCTGCCAGCCCGTGAGGGTCACATTCTAGGACATGGACACACACCAGGGTCCCGGGGACGGCACTCACAAAGCCTCCTGCTTGCAGGACACCCGCACCCTCCCACAAGGGCAATCCGCCAGGGGATGTCCAAGGCTCCCGCATATGCAAGTCCAGCCCTGGCTTGCTGCCCGGCCCTGGAAAACCTTGTAGGATCATTAATGGACACAGGAGTGAAGCCAGAAAAGGCCAACGATCCACAGGGACCGCTGGCTCTTGGCTACCACCAAACAGCCAAGAATAACTGCAAACAAACCAGAAGCAACGCATTGGGCAGAGGCGGCTTCCGCTCACCCGATGCCCACACTTCCTCTCTTGCTTCCTAGCAGAACCTGCGTTCCCAAGGCCGGCACTAGGCCATTGGGACCCTGCTTTCTCAGTCGTCTTGCAGCAGCACTCGGCCAGGGACAGGTGAGCAGGAGTCACACGGTGGGGTTTCCCGGCGAGCCGCTTACAGAGGCACGCACAGCCGCGGCACACCTCCGCCCCGTCCTCCTTCCTGCTGCCTGGAGATGGATGCGATGGCTGGAGCTGCAATGTCCCACAGAAGGCAGGCCCCGAGGACAGCAGTGCCACCACCCCAACCCGGACAACTGCTTCTGCACCAGAGCAGGGGGGGCCTCTCTCTGGTCTAAGTCAATGTCACCACTTTGCAACTTCTGGGGTCAATGGTGGACTTAGTTCTGAGAGCTTGCGCTCAGCCACTTGCCTTCAAAGGGTGCAATGGCGTCCTTGGAAAAGGCGTCCAAAGCCTGGAGGTCCTTCCCATCTTTGGACCCGCTGCGTTTGTGCTTATGTTTCCTTCAGAAGAAGGATCTGCGAGCAGCTGCCGACAGCTTCCTTGTGGTGGTGGTGGTGTTATCTTTGACTTCAGTCTTGCTGAGTCTCCTGGAGAATTCCTGGTCCATCCTGAGGTCACAGGGAAGGGTGGTGCTGGGAGGGGCCCAGGGACCCCCTCCGCCGGCCCTGCTCTTCCCGTTCGGAGGGCATGAGTCAGGACCATAGGTTCCTCCAGGACGCCTCTGCAGGTTCCCTGGCCACTCACCCACCCATGCCACCGAGGACCCTTGGGACCTCTGCCGTGGGGGCCACACGCACCCCAGTGCTGGGGGTGCTCTCAGAGCCGGAAAAGTGCTACACCCAGGCGAGTGTCAAACGGAGCTGCTAGGGCAGCCCCCCTCGGTGACAGGACCAGTTACACTGCTGCCATAATAAGGAACGAGACACTGACACACTCAGGCCACGACACAGAAGCACCTGGGAAATGGCATGTGACGCGCAGGAACCCCGGGAAGGAAGCCCCCGCTCACGTGGAAGTCCTCGACAGGGAGCATGGGTGTGGCCGCCTCGGGGAGGGACCAGGGACAGCCAGTAGCTAACGGGGACAGGGCTGCTGCTGGGGTGATGGGAACACTCTACAATGGAGAGTGGGGACGGTGGCTCATGGCTGTGGAGACCATGAAAGCCACTGAATCGTACACTTTGGGTGAACTGCATGGTGTATGAATAGATCTCAATAAATC